>KV417329.1:39019-133126 GCA_001630345.1 Calocera viscosa TUFC12733
CCCCCGGCACACACAAGCCCACCCCCTCCAAGCCTGGGGCAAGAAACGCCTCCGCCCCCGGCCAGCACTGGAAGACGTCTTCGGCCCTCTCCTCCTCCCCGCCCCTCCGCGCACAAGACGCGTCTCCGCCCCCGCTGGCGATGCCCGCAGTTGGAGGCTCGCCCCGCCTAGGTTCTGGGACGAGTGTCCAACGCTGCCGGAGCTTGAGCTGGGCGGGCTGGACTGGGGGTTTGCCGAGAAGGAGGAGGAAGAAGAGGAGGAGGAGAGCCCGACGAACACCCTCAATGCGGCCAGGCGGCTGTCGGGCGTGCCCTTCCCCAGCTGCTCGCCAGAGGGCCTCGCCCTCCTGAGGGAGGGTGTGCAGCGGGGAGCTGGCGGCACGCGCAGGAGGCTCATCTCGATGCCTTTGATATGAGCGACGTGGATGGAAGGAGGCACGCATTTCATTCGACAAGGCAACTTGCCTTGTCTCGACGCACGACACTTCACACCACTTTTACAGCTTCTTCATGACTCACGACTCGGATGCCCTTTTGTTATTTTTCACACTTTGCTCTCACCGCACACTTCGTTCAAGTTCGCCCATTCGAAAAACCCTGCATTAACACACACCCACACCCCACACCACCACTGCGCGCTCGCGCGCGAATAGTTCTCGCGTAATTATGTCACAGCTGTTATAGTCCCTTAGCTCAGGTCGGATAATGGATGGATGGAATTTTCAGTTGCATTACTATTGGTGGTGTTGGTGCGAAACACATTCCGCGCGTGTTTCTGAAGCAGAACCCTGAGAGTGACGTTGTGCTTGGCACGCCCCGTCTTGCTAGTGGGGGCACACGAGCGGGTCTTGGCGCCCCCTTGGCCCAAAGACCACTTTGCTATCGCCCTCTCCTCTCTTTCTCTCCTCTTCTCTCTTCCCGGAGCTCTCCAGTCTCTGCTTCTCTTACCTCCAACTGCAGTCAGGCAAAGATGGACACCCGAACGACGCTCCTCATCCTCCTGGCCCTGCTCATCATCCTCGCCCTCCTCCCCTCCGCACACGCCTTCGGCGCAGGCAACATCCCCTCCTACGCCTTCCTCGAGGGCAAGGCGTTCCGCCACGGGGACATAGAGGACACTCTGGGGCAGCTGGTGAAGCATGCCGGGGGGTTCTTGGGTCGGGGCGTCAAGTTCGGGGGGTTGGATACGAAGAGGATCTATTTTGGGTGAGCGGCCCTTCCAGCTCGCTGTATTGCCTGAGGAAGTGCTGACGCAGGGTAGGAATTGGCTGTGAGTGCAGAGCGGGAGTGAGAGAGGCAGGGACTGACGAGCTCGGCAGACGCGACTATAGCCAGGCGATGGACATTGGCGCGCTCAAGAAGCTCGAGAAGCAGGTGCGCTGTCCGGTCCCCTTCGTCAAGCGCCCACTAATCTCTGCCTGCTTCTCCCTCTCTCCCCCACTCGCTCGCAGACGATAATCAACCTCTGCATGGCGCTCGGTTTCCTCGCGCACGGGTACGCGACCTCCGAGTTTGAAGTTACCGAAGACCGGCTGGGCGTGTACCTCCCCACGGAGCATATCGACAACCCCAAAGGCTACGGGGGCACAGAGGATCCAAGGAAGTATCATCCTTCCCTGCGCCCGCCCGTCGATCCGAGGGAGATGGAGATCGACCCCGCGACGGGGATGAAGAACTATATCGCGAATGGTGAGCTGTGCGCAGGCTCTGTGTGCGGGAGCTGGGGCTGATGAGGCGGCAGAGAACGGTACGTGGGATACGAGCAGGGCGCTCGTGAGGCGGACACTGCAGAAGTGTATCACTGTTGGCCGACAGGCTCGCGCGAGCGAGAGCAAGGAGGCCGAGTACGAGGCCTTCCGGCTGCTTGGTACTGCTGTATGCGCTTCTCTCCCCCCTCAATCGCCTGAAGCTAACGTGAACGGGCAGCTGCACACCCTGGAGGACTTTGCGGCGCACTCGAACTTTTGCGAGCTTGCGCTGGTGAATTTGGGGCACGAGGACGTGTTCTGCCATGTTGGGGAGCACTGCAGGGTGCGAGCGAAGAACGGCAAGATGGTCTACCCGCTCGTGACGGGCACGTTCGGCGGGGCTGACTTTATCCATTCCCTGCTGGGAGGTGCGTTGCCTCTCAGGCTCCTCGGGTTTCTAGGGTACTGATGGGCCCGCATCCGCAGAGGCCACCGACCATATCTCCGAAGCCTCCGTCTCTGACCTCACGAAAGAGTTTGACCGCGCGCGCTCGCAGTCCAGCTCCGGCTCTCAAGAGACTCTGCGCTCGCTCTTCTCGCAGCTGCCGGGCAGGGAGGGCTCCCAGCTCACGCGCGAGATGGACGGCGTGCAGCGGATCCGGGCCGAGGGCGGGGTGAACGGCAAGAAGCCGGACCAGATGAGCCCGCAGGAGCTGCACGCCGCCCTCTGGCAGGTGCTCAAGTTCCGCGATAGTGGTGCGTCCTCCCTCTTCCCCCGGTGCGGTATTGTACAGGGGTGTTGACGCGCCGGCAGTGATGATGTACATCGAGGAGACGATCGAGAAGATCCCGTTGCTCGCGACCCTCCTGAGCAAGATCACCAACACAGTCTCCGTCTTTGCCCTCACCACCATCGAGCCGTTCATGAAGCCCATCCTGAAGCAGGCGACGACTGGGCTTCAGCTGGGCTCGACTGAGGTTGTCAATTCTGTAGACCAATTCGAGGTGTTCAATGACCCTATGGCGGTACGCTTTCTTGCGCTTTCATCATTGATAGGGTGGAAATACTGACAATGGACAGTCGGACCCTACGCACTCCTTCCTCTCCAAGGACCACTTTTCCCTTATCCTCAACGAGCCCGCGGGGATGCTCGGCAAGCTCGTCCTCACGTATACTGTCACCCTTGTCGTGCAGGCGTGGGACAATCCTAATATGGACATGCGTGCTGTGACCGAGCCAGTGCTCGAGTCTTTGTGAGCAGTTCGTCCAGTTTGTTGAGAGGACTTGCTGATCGCGACGGCAGCTTCCACCCCGACTTTTACAACCAGAGCTCCCCCATCCAGTACCAGATGATGACCTTTATGAAAGAATGGATCCAGGGCCAATCGAACCGTGGCGAGGTCCTGCGGCGGCTCACCAGGGGCGCGGTCAAGAACCACGAGAACGTGCGGCTGCACACGGGCGAGCACGAGCAAGGCATGGGATACAACATGGGCGTGCAGGCGCAGCACCAGATCGGCCAGTATATCCAGGGCGTGCCCGGCGTGCACCAAGTCCAGGGCGCGTTCAACACCTTCCAGCGCATCTCGGGCCAGATCTCGCAGTTCACGGGGGCGGGCAGTGGCATGAGAAGGGAGCTAGACGAAGACACGGCCGTCCCCCATCCCCCCGTTAGCCCGCCCTCGTCTTTTCCCTCGCAGCAGTTCCCGCCGGTGTCGCCTGCGCCTTCGGGAGGCGGGTCCCAGGAGCAGTACACGCCCGGGTATCAGCATCCACAGGGAAAGCCACCGCCACCCCCAACCACCCCTCGTCCTCAGGAACATCATGGCCAACCGCAACAAGCTCAGCCGCACCAAGGACAGTCGCACCTGGGCGAACCCTACGAAGGACAACACCATGGAGGCCATCACGGCGGCCATCACGGGCACGGCGAACACAGCCCTCACCCGCAAGCACAGGGTGGGTATGCCGCACCCTCCGGACCGCCGCCCTTCCCCGCCCCGATGGGAGGATACGAAGGGCCGCAGTACGGTCCACCTCAAGGCCCGCCGCCTGGACAGTGGCAACCCGGCTACGGCCCGCCGCCGGGACAGTACGCGCCTCCTCAGGGACAATATGGCCCACCCCAGGGACCGCCGCCGCCTGGTTGGGGTGGGCCGCCTCCGCCTGGTTGGCAGGGTGGGCCTCCTCCTCCCGGATGGCAGAGTGGGCCTCCTCCTCCTCAAGGGTGGTCCGGGTATCCTGGTCAGGGACAGGGAAGATGGTGAGAAGTTAGTCGTGGTGAGAGTTCTGGAGTTGAAAGTATTCCTCGCGCGTTGCTGGTGGACGGGGCATGATGCCTATTGATGGACTTGATGCGAGACCGGGCACTGTACAAGAATACAAGATTGGGAAGCAAACGGTTTGGCAAAGCTTTTCAAGTCCCGTGATGGTGCGGGGTACTATAATGAGGCCGGTCCATAATGTGAACGCATGCATTAACTTTACAATGGACGAGATTTACGAATCACAGTCCTCTCCCTGTCACACTCCCTGTCATTAGACTTCAGTACCTCGTCCTCTTCACATTGCCCCTGTCGTCCACATCAACCTCGCCCAGCACCTGCCTACCGCCTGTGTTCGCCCTGAACGTACACGATTAGAATAGGTCAATGCGCAACAGTGGAGCGCACGAACCCAGCCAAAGTGCCGGACCTCCTCTTCATCCCCGCGTGGGCCGCCTGCTGTTCTTGTTGCTGCTGCTGTCTGTATACCTTTGTCCCAGTCGTGAAACCCGAGGACGATCCCTCAATAGGATACCGACCGCCGAGTTTCGAAGGGACATTCTGTCATCCAGTCAGCACATGGGTCACGGAGGGTGCATTCTACTCACAGGTTCTGCAGGGAAATGGAAACCACCAATCGCAGATGGATCTTGCACCTCGCTTTGCGCTCTAGAGTAGTTGCTGACGTTCCCAGACTGTCGTTGGTGCTCCACATGATTTGACATTACCCCCGCACCGTCGCTCGACCCATGTCCGCTGCCACTTCCACCGCTCCCATGGTTACTCCGACGCTGCGGAGTGCTCCCATATCCTGGACGTTCCGTATTTGCGGCTTTATACACGGTAAAACCATCACTAGTCCCTGTTCCCTGGGCTCGAGCAGAGTTCTGATCGGCGCGCCCTGTCCCAGTCCGACTGTCATTGGAAGCCGACGTTCCTCCACCTTGCGCTAGTGTGGTTGTTGTGCGACGCGGCGTGTAAGTGGTGGTCGATCGGCTAGGCTGATTGGTCACGGACTGGTTGTTGCTCGAACGATGATCAGACCGACTGGGCGTTGCAGGAGGATGATATTGCTGCGGCACGTGGCTCGGTTGGTTGGCATTCTGCGCGTGAGGCTGCTGCTGCTGCTGTTGCCGCTGATTTGCAGAGCTGGAGCTCTGTGGCTGCTGGCGTTGTTGACGTTGAACCTGTGGAGCTGGTTGAGGCTGGGGCTGAGGTGGTTGCTGCTGCTGCTGTTGCTGATACTGCTGTTGAGGTTGGCGCTGCTGCTGCTGCTGCACCTGCGGATGACCCTGAGGCGCATGTATGGGCGGTTGCGGCTGTTGAGCACGAGGGTACACGGAATTGGCCCTGGCTTGTTGCGGAGGCATGGAATGGCGGGAAGTCGGCATTGGATTGGCCTGAGCTGGCTGGAGCGCAGACAGGTCTCCTGTATTCCTACGGGCATGGAATAATCAGCATGATGCAACATGCGTGCACAAATGAACTGACGAGCGTGAAATGGTCCGAGCGTCATCCTCCGTAATGCTGATGTCCAGCGGCCGATCCTCGTCTAGATACACAGCAGCCTCCTCCAGGTCCACTTGAGCAAACAGGGAATCGTCTTCAGGACCAAAATCGTACGTAGTATCGTTGCTGTCATCTGGAGACGGTAGTCGTGCTACAGGTTCTTGTCTGGCATTCTGTACAGGTCGAGCAGGTACTGTATGCGCCCGGATAGGTGGCTGGGCAGAGGGAACAGCAGGCCGTGCATTGGTGGTATTGGCCGTGTTGCCTGGTCCAGGTACTGGAAGATTACGTGAAGCAGCAGTCGAACTCGTGAGGGAGGTATCAAATTCAGGGCGGCGATGGAGCTCATTCAAATCGATCTTCTTAGGCTGTGCAGTTCTTTTCAAAACAGCCCTGCGAGGAAAGCACTGAGGCTATACGTACAGGGGGTAGCTTGATGTTCTTGACCTGCTCCGTGTATGTCTTGTCATACAAGCAGTTGCCGAGCAGGTTTCCAAAGCTTCGAAGAGTTCGTTTCAGGGCATCAGTAACCGCTTCCTTTTTGCACTACAGACTTGTGAGAAGTGTGTATGCGGTAGTTGGCTTTATGTATGCGCACCTTATCAATTGCTGCTGACTTCTGCTTCACATTCTCTGCCGTCCCATACCCGACATCCTCATGATATGCACCATCGCGCAAAGTCACACGCGTGATGCAGTGCACACCCACATTATATCGCGGTGGGTTTTCGCCATGCACATCAATCTGCAGGAGCAATTAGGAAGACGTAGGGAGAAGTGAGAATGACTGGACCGACGAAGTCAATCGTCAGGTTCGTGATGGAAGACGACCAGCCATTGAATCCGAACACCTCGTTTGCGAGATTAATGATCTTCCATCCTTCGGCATAGGTCAACTTTGGTCCGCCTCCTGGTCCTGGTCGAGTGGATATATATTCTATTCAAGGCAGATGTCAGATCTGGGACCACGTTGCGACGGTTGATGTGCACCTGGTCCTAGCTTCTTCTCCAGCTTCGCCTGGAGGGTCGCAATCTGCTCAGCGGTATATTGACTAATCTCCATTGGTGGTGGCATCGTCATATATTGGGTCGGCATCGTGCCGTGCATGGTGGAATTGAAGGAAGCGTGCGCCATTTGGGCACGAGACGGATTGCGAAGTGGTGTTTCGTAGTTGTCGATGAGAAGGTTGGGGAGGGTCGTCATACAGTGGGAGGATAGTGCATGGAAGGTATCAAGTGATGGTCGTTGCTTCAGGGAATAGAAGGAAGTGATGCGGAAGTGAAGTGAGACGGAGAGGCTTTGATTTAGCGGGAGAGTGGCCGCAGGAAGTGAACGATAGGGTGAGTTGCAATGAAAGGGGCAGGGACGCGTGTGCACGTGACCGTCACGCTTTTGACTTTCGCCATCTGACTGTTTCCGAATAGCGCCCGACATCACCTCGACCAACGCCCCCTTTTCCTTTCAAAGGACGATATATTGGAGTAACATAAACAGGACAAATTAAGCTACCCTAACATTCCATCGGCATACCGTTCGCATCCTCCAGACCCTTGCCATATTCCTTGCAAAAGCTGGCGACCGGCATCACCAGCTCTGAGTGAATATCTGGTCTGCTCCAAGCAATACTGGTTTGGATCGTCTCCACAGTTGTTGTGCAGTGTTCCAAAGGTTCTCCGTCAAAGCAGCGGAATGTCGTGAGCTGTGGACAACATGTGATAAGCGCTTCCATAATACTCAGGTATCTGTCCGGATTCCAATCCTTGTAGAAGTGAATGAAACCGACCCGCCTCAGATTGTAGTGTACAAAAGCAGGGAATTGCACCGTCAAAAGCGGATCAAGTATGAGGTCCTCCAAGCTGGGACAGAGATCGAGCCAATCAGCGATGTAGTCATTGTCGGGTTCGTCGTCATTCCCCTCAATTTGCAGGAATCGAATCTGCTTCCCATGTCGCTTGAGGAACTCACAAAATGCCGTTGTAATACACTCGGGAGTGTTGTAGCCTGTGACATTTGGAGCGCGGGCGACCATGACATCTCGTAGATGCGGCATCTCCATGGCTGCTAAAAGTTGCGCGGTTTGTACTTGTCCGGAGTCGGTCATGGCCCACATCAAGGTAACGAGGGACAGCTTCACCCCTTCCATAGTACGAAGCGCAATCTCCATCCCCTCTGAACTGACGGCAGAAGGACTGGTGATTTGGAGCTCTTCGAGGGAGGGGCACCCCTTGAGAATCTGAGCCAGTTGGGATACCGAAATAATGTTGAGCCCGAGGAAGGAGAACGACCTCAGGCAGCTTGTGGATCTATTCGTCAAGGAGTCGAGTACCATCTCCGGTTGGAGAGCCATATGATTGGCTTGGAGGAGGATGAGTCCTTCCAGTCTTGGGCAAGCTGCGACGATCACGGAGACGGCTCGCGCGATGGTCCACCCAACTCGTTGGTACGGACGATTCGAATCGTCCACGGAGACGATGATGCGGCGGACATATCGCAGGGAATCGGTGCAGCTGAGATCCTGTGATTGAGTCCAGGTAATCGAGCTGTCATTGTGGAGTCGGTTCTGAAGAACGTTCGACACCTCAAGACGCTTCGCGAGAGAGAGAAGGTCGGAAGAATGTTGGATCTCGACCACTTGGTGTAGATATGGGCGGTTTTCCTCGTACCAAGCTTTGCTGACAGTCATTGCCCTCCGAATCTCTCTCATTTGGCAGTTCACATCATTTTTGAAGTGTCTCTCTGACAACTTGGCTGCGGAGTTGGCGCCCCACTCCAGGGGAGCGTTATTGAAATGGTTGTCTAGCAGCGGTGGCAGCCGAGGTATGGTTGCAAAGAGCTCTGATATCCTATGCTGCATTTCGATTGGCAAACGGTACCATCCTGAGGCTGGTCGCAGTGCCATCGTGGTTGCAAACGCATCAATGGTGCTCTTCGGGTTGTACCTCGAAAATAGGGCAGGGCCATACTCGCGGAAGATGGTGTCGTCAGCATGGGGCCACCTAACATGGCTGTCGTCCCGATGGCTTGGCTGCTGAGGGTCGCTCCAATCCATCAAGGTTGAGGTTTACTGTGGAAAGAAAAGAGTTGGAAGGACAATGAAAGTGCTCCAACCGCGTATAAGTAGGATTGGCGTACCGCACGACATGGCCTGTGTTTGGTCACAGGACAAAGACAAAGGCCTTGCTACTTGGACAGGAGGATACGCGTGTCTCCAGCAAGCATCTAGATGTGAAGGCGCGGAAGGCTGCTCCAAGCCAGTCTTTCCTAGACCATGCCGGAGCCATCACGGCGTACGCAAAGCCTCAGCGTTCCAGACCACAGCAGCATCCGAGATCACAACATCAAGCACTAGCGAGTAGACACCCTGAAAGAAAATATCCAAGAAGGAACCGCGTATCCAGGAATGAGCCACGGAGACAAGGTCGAAGGCGCAGGCCATAGGCCAAAGCAGAGTAAACGGATACGTCAATTATTGCCCTAGGCTGAGACACCTCTTATTGAGCGATTCAGAACACATGCGGCCCCCATGTCGCGCCGAAACGGTGGTGGGATTCGCTGAGAGTGCGCAAGTTAGCCCAATACATTCCCGGTCTTTGCCCGCGAGGCTCGGCCGGGGAGAGCAGCATTGCGTACAGGCATGATGATGTGGACGGTCGTTGACTGCCAAGAGAATTGATGGCCCTCGCTAACACAGCCACTCACTCGCGTCCTGGTCTTTCCCGACGGATGATCGTGCCCCGAGCAGCAACTTGAACCACCGTGGATGTCCCTCCCACATCCGCTCCTATACCCGCTTGCTTCGGCGGCACAGATCGCTCAAACACTGTCTCGAGCTGATGCACTGCCTGCTTGGCTGGAAGAGGATCTACGTGCCGAAGGATGTCGGTTGATACAGAGTGCCGGGATCCTCCTGGGCGCGTGCGTACATGCCACTACCGGTGCCCCGGCCGATAACTTACATCTAGAATAGGCCTCAGGTCGTGATGGCAACAGCTCAAGTCCTTTTCCAGAGGTTCTGGTATGTGACCAGTATGAGGGAGTTCTCGGTCTCGGTATGTACGTCGAGCCTACGCTGGGAGACAGTCAACTTATGCGCCAGCAGCAAATCGCCATGGGTGCACTCTACCTCGCTTCGAAATTGGAGGAGCACATAGCGCGTATGCGCGACATCATCAACATATTCGATCTGCTCCTTTCTCGACTGCGGTACTCCCTAGCCCATCCCGATTCGCCACTTGACTCGTTCAAGTACACCCCGATGTCCTACTTCTCCAACGAGTACTACACGTACAAGGACGAGCTGATCATCGCGGAGATGCAGCTGCTCAAGCGCCTTGCCTTCAATGTGCAAGTACAGCTACCGTATAATACGATGGTCAACTATCTCAACGTGTTGGGCCTGGGGAGAGTGGAAGGCCTTGCTCAGAAGGCATGGGGCTTCTTGAACGACGCGTGCGTATTGACGTTATCTGTGAGAATATGCGTCTAATGCAACGATCCACAGGCTTCAAACCCCCGTCTACGCTGTATATCCCTTTCCCACCATTGCATGTGCATCCATCCATCTCGCTGCCCGAGAGATCGGTGTCTGCCTGCCGGAACCGCCTGAGCGTGAGCCATGGTGGGCGTTGTTTGACGCAGACCTCGAGGATATGGAGCAGGTCTGCGGATGGGTGCTCAGGTTGTACCGCAAGCAAGATGAAGAGGAGAGGGAAGTTGTACACAACCTGATTCTGGGCGGACGGAGGGAGGTCAGGAAGTGGCTCGACGAGAGGGCACGTCAAGCGGACGTGTGAATTGTTCTCATCGATGCCGAGAAATGGTGGAGGTCACTTCATTCTGGACACGCATCTCGGCGGCATTACTCTATGGAGGAGCAGTAAAATGGGTGACCTCGATAACACCAAACCCTGTTATGGTTTCTCCGAGGAACTTGCCAGACACAGTACCGTAACCCTCGTACCCCGACGACCCCAAAATCGGTCCACTCAGCTCCTGGTCTTGTCTCGCCGATGCTACTTCCATGGTGCTACCATCCGGCCACGTCACCGAATATTGCTGGGGGTATTCGTATCCAGTTGTCGGAGAAGTCCAGATGTCGTCTGATGGGCTGAACGTTGCTGGCACGACCATCTGTATGCCATCGGCTTTCCGAATCGTGCCAAACTGCGTCCTTGGCACGGAGCTATTTGCCTGGTCGATGGCCCAGAAACTCATCTTCGTGCTTTTCGCTTCGTCACCAGGTGGACCAACGTGCAAACCAAACCAGGTCCAGTTCTTGGGGGCATCGCCGCCCCATTGCCTGTCGTACCATGTGAAGCTGTTTGCGCCATCGATCTCGTGGTTCGTCCCATTCCAGGAGAAGGAGCCCCAAGTCACGCCCGCAGGCATGCTCCATTCCGTGCTGATATTCGGCATCTTTCCGTTCGTTATTCCCGCCGCCAAACCGCCGAGTCCGCCGTTCAGTATAAGTGGAGATGACGACTGGAAGGTGATGTCGAATGACAGCGACGGATCAATTTGCTTTGTATGCAGAACCGCAACCGAGTCCTCACTCAGGCTTTCGAATGCATATACTCCACCAGGATACGTGATGTTGAAGCTGCCGTTGTTGTACCCCGATGGAGTTGGCGCGATGGTGACGTTCTGCCAGTATGCACCATCAACAGTAGGATTTGTGACGTCCAAGATCGAGCTGCGGTAGAAGCCGGATCCATGATCGGGCAGGACAGGAATGGTGTGGGAGACAATGAAATATTGATGTCCATTGGTTTGCGACCGAACATAGGATGTGCTGTACCATGAGGCATCGGACTCGGGGATTGTTTGGGAGGCCGAGATATCGAAGATTTTGGGAAGGGCGGACTCGGAGTGTGCGAGGATGGTGAGGTTCTCCGGGACAAATGTGAAGGCGGTAGCGCTCATGGCCAAGGTGAGCGCCGAAGTCACGAGCGTAAGAGCGTGCATGTTTGCAATTCTGAACCTTGCTGAGTCCACCCAAGTCTCATTTTATACTTTGCTGTCTTTCAGACGCTCACTCGAGTCTTTCAATGCTTTTTACCATTTGTCCTGCCGGATTACCAAAATGGGTTCATCCCAGAAAACCAATTATATTCGACCGCGGCGGTGCATTCAATCGAAGCTATGAATTTCACGTAACACCGCGGGTTTGATCATGTATTTGCGCATTGTCATCAGAGCCGACCCGCTTGGCGCACGAAAGTGATTGAATGGCCGCCGCGGAGGCATAGCAATCCGCAGGTCACGGCGATGTACGGTAAAGGTTGCACATGCCACTAAACTGCAGCTACTCATATCATCTTTTCCATCGGCGAAGGTTGCTATCCTTGCTGCTTCATCCCATCATTCGTCATCACTAAGACGTTGTTATTGGTCCCGAGTCCGCGGTGCTTAGGAAAGTAACACGGAGTGTCTTGTCAGCCTGCTAACATAATCATCAAGGGCAACGGAGAGTAGCGCCAGGCTGATCGTTTCCATAGGGGCAAGAAGCATAGAAGGCCCATCGACGGCGGCTTGGAGCTTGGAACACGTGTCACTTTGACGGCTTGTGGTTCCGCAAGATCTCCAACGGCCAGGAAACGGACAAGAAAACCTATTTTGAAGCGACGCCTTGTTAGGCCAGGCAGGCAGGTACTGCACCACACCGCATCAGATCAGCACTGCATTAAATGTCTCCGAATATATCTCGGAGATATTTCCTCCGGTGACCCCTCTGCGGAGGAACCATTCCTACAATGGCCCTCTAGGGGTCTTTTTCCTCCGATACCCCTCGCGTGCGCCGGAGCCGAAGAAACTTGTGCTCGGAGTAGTGAATCACATTCTGTTATGGCAATAATGAAGCATTTTATATGGAAATTTTACTCTCATAGGATTTATAAATGGATTTATAGCGAGTCCTGTGTTTTTGGCAGAGCAGGGAGGTACCAGAACAGGCATGGGAAGGCAAATGGTATGGTCGTAAAGCACATGCACACAACCTGCCTGAATTTGCAGATAATTCCATAATAAATCCTAGTTTAATGTAGGCCGTAGGTTAATCAGCTAATATGCAAGGCATGTTCACCAAATTTAGTGTAGAAATCACTTCATTATTGCCGTAACAGAATGTGATTCACTACTCCGAGCACAAGTTTCTTCGGCTCCGGCGCACGCGAGGGGTCATCGGAGGAAAAAGACCCCTAGAGGGCCATTGTAGGAATGGTTCCTCCGCAGAGGGGTCACCGGAGGAAATATCTCGAATATCTCGCTGGGACCTGAACCCGTCGACGCGTTGCACAGGCGTTGCAAGCCCACGGTGTCCGGCTTAGACGCGTATGTGGTAGCGCAGCGCTCTACATGTTGTTAAGGTTTATTACAATGGCTGAGTAGGTCAATGCAGAAGATGACATGAACACGGGGCTATCTTTCCCTTGATCTATTCGACTTGAGAGCTTGAAGAACACGTCTCGACATTAGGGAGGACGATGATACTCAGATCGTGGAAAATGGAGAACGGAAGAGATTGCTCTCATTCACAGATCAATCAGGTTGGCGGATTCGATCTTGGGAGGAGTACCAGAACAATAGATGAAGGACCTGAGCATCTGGCGCCAAGCAGTCCCGTTCTCCGCCCGTTCCCTCATACCGGCCAAGAACATTGTCCACACCGAGTTGAAGGGCACCAGGGTATGGTAATGAGGCATGTATGATACCTCATGCGTGCTCGAGCGCGTGTGAGGAAGAGCAGACATCGCCTCGCCCACAGTCTTGCACAGCTCACGACTGTCGGTCGCAAAGAAGAACTCGGTGTCGGGATCGCACTGTGGTGGGCAACGGAGCTTGTGATGCTTGCCATTCGCGAGGTCGCCGTCGATCACGATGCGCAACGCTTTCGCGATCTCGAGAGCGTTGGGGGAAGTGCCGCTGAAACCGGTGGGAAGATCTTCCGCAAAAACGATGGAGCTGTTGTACGTGCTGGAGCACATGAAGACGAGCCATCCACTCGGGTCGATGGGAACGTGCTTGAGCTGGAAGAAAATGCAGGTGCCTTTGCGAGTTGTGAGCTGATATGCAGAATGAGCGTTGTCTAAAGAAGTTGAGGATCAGAGATAGCTCACCATCTTATGGAGGAAAGAGAGGGAGAGGGAGATGGGTACGACGGGTCGTGCGTGGCTGGAGTGCTCCGAATGATGTCGAGTTTAAGAGGCAGCTCTTTCCTCGGATCCTTTCCATGCGTTTTGCTCATCACAAATCCGACAGGGTGATGTGATGACCGATTTGCTCTGGGTTGCGGAAGGTTATCCGCCTGGAATTTTGCAGAATCCGTATCCACGGACTATTCGGGCCCGAATCCGTGACGATCATTCCCGTGTCCTGATGCACGTCGCGGGTCATCGTTACTAGCTCAACTTTATTAGCGCCGAGTGTATTTGGGCCGAGCGGTAGGGGGTGGATGATAGATGCGGGGGTGTTGGGCGGGGTATGTACTGTATAACCATGATGCATGCCGTCGAAGGATCGATCAGACCCTGGGAGGAACTGATGGGCGTCTGAGGCCAGATGTGATTGGGGGCATGTACGCGGACCCCGGATGTCCCCAACCGCGCCCGAAGACAGCTGCACAGCGTCCAATGGGAGTACGTACGGCAATAGAGCTGGCACGCGCTGTGCATGCACTTGCACTAAGCTGCAGCCAGGCCTATCGTCTCTTCCATCGGCCAAGGTTGCTATCTCTGCTGCTTCATCCCATGATGTGTCATCACTCAGATGTCGTTATTGGTCCTGAGTCCGAGTTAGGAAAGCAGAACGGAGTGTCTTGTCAGCACTCTAGCATGATCATTAGGGGAAAAGGAGAGGATCACCAGGCCAATAGTTCCCCAGGGGCAAGAAGGGGCAAAGAAGCATAGAAGACTCATAGACGGGGCCTTTGAGCCCGGAACATCTTGGTTTTGGTGGCTCATGGTTCCCCGAGATCCCCCACGGCCAGGACAGGGACAAGGAAATCTATTTTGGACCAGACAGGCGAGCACTGTAGCACACCCCATCCGATCAGTACGGTACTAAATGTATTCCAATATTTCGCTGATGGGTCCAGAGCGCGTCCACGCGGTGCATGGGGGGTTGCAAGCCCGTGGTCTTCGGCTCAGACGCGTACGTATGCGGTAGTGCAGCTCTCGAACTCTTGGGGTCTATTGCAATGGCTGAGTAATCAATGCATAAAATGGCATGAACACGGGGCTGTAGTTCATTTGGTCTAATCGACTACGGAGCTTGAAGAACAGGTCTCGACATTTTCGGGGGCGATAATACTCAGCTCGTGGAAAGGGGAGAAATGAACAGATTGGCCTCATTCGATGATGGAAGAAGTACCAGAACGATAGAATAACTCCCTGAGCATCGGGCGCCAAGCAACTCCCTTCTCCGCCATTTCCCTCATACCGGCCAAGAACGATGTCCACATCGAGTTGAAGAGCACCAGGGTATGGTAATGAGGCATGTATGATACCTCATGCGTGCTCGGGCGTGTGTGAGGAAGAGCGGACATCGCCTGGCCCACAGTCATGCACAGCGCGGGACTGTCGGTCGCAAAGAAGAAGTCGGTGTCGGGAGAGGTTTGTGGTGGGCGATCGAGCCTGGGGTGCTTGCCGTTCGCGAGGTCGCCGTCGATCACGAGGCGCAACGCCTTCGCGATCTCGAGAGCGTTCGGGGAAGTGCCGCTGAAACCGATGGGAAGATCTTCCGCGAAATACAAGGAGCTGCCGCCCGTGCTGCAGCACATGAACACGAGCCAGCCACTCGGGTCGACGGGAACGTGCTTGAGTTGGAAGAAAATGCAGATGCCTTTGCGAATTCCAAGCTATTATGCAAAATGAGCGTTGTCTAAAGAAGTTGAAGATCAGAGATGGCTCACCATATTATTGAGGAAGAGAGTGAGAGCGAGATGGGTAAGACGGAGGGGCAGAGTCGTGCGTGGCTGGAGTGCTCTGAATGATGTCGAATTTAAGTGTAGCCCTTTCCTCGGATCCTTTCCATTTTTTTTGGCTCATCACAAATCCGATGGGGTGATGTGAGATTTGCTCTGGGTTGCGGAAGGTTATCCGCCTGGAACTTTGCAGAATCCGTACCTGGACAATTCGAGCCTGAATCCGGATCCGTGATGATCATCCATGTGCCCCGACGCACGTCGCGAGTCATCGTTACCAGCTCGACTTTATTAGCTCCGAGTATATTTGGGCCGAACGGTAGGGTGGATGGTAGATGCGGGGATGTTGGGCGGGGCATGTATGACCATGATAAAAGCCTAAGATCGATCGGACCCTGGGAAGGAACTACGTATACAGCCGCGAGCCAAAGTCTTGACACGCGGCATGCCGACCCTGAAATAGCCGTCACTTTGCGTGAGCCTAAAGACCATAACTCGCATATAAGACTGGCTAAGATCTCATGATGGATCTTGTGGCAAAGAGCCTCTAGATTCCACAGATCCAATGATATTGGTAAATTATTATGCGCAATAAGTCATAAGTTGAGGCCACCTTTAAGGCTGCACGTGTCGCGTATCAAGACTTTTGCTCGCGACTGTAATGGGGTGTAAGGCCAGATGTGATTGGGCGCATGTACGCGGGTCCCGGATGTCCCCAACCGTGTCCGTCCCTCACTGAAGACAGCTGCACGGCGTCCAATGGGAGTACGGCAATGGAGCTGGCACGCACTGTGCATGCACAGCATCGACGCTATTTACTGCAACAATTGTCCGATTATGGCATTAATCTATGCGATCATACCAGCCTACGACAGAGCACTGAACTGGACGACTTCTTTGATACCAAAGGCCTTCATCGTTTTTCCCAGGAGCGAGACAGACACAAAACAGACCGTCAGGCAACGATTGCGAGGCATTCACTCGGGCTTGCGGCCCACGAACAAGAGCATGGGCGTAAACAGCTTTTCTCAGATCATAAGCCGCTGTACAATAGTAACATGCTTGTGGGTTACTGACCTTAAGTCTACCTCCTTCCACGAGATTCGCGGCAGCCCGCTTGAGCGACTCGCCGACATCTACAGTGCCCTTGGGCACAAGACCGGCCCTCTCCAACAGTCGTAGAACGGAATGGGTGACGAGCATACCGGACCAACTCATGCGCCACACGGTGAAATAGTCCCAGACCGTCTGGGCATTGCGAATGTTGCCTTCCAAAGGATAGTACCAAGGGATGGGATCGGGGCGCTCCGCCAGGTCTTCCTCATGGAGAAGTTCGAAACCAACGGTCTTCAGCGCCCGGCGAGCATCAGCCGTGGTGCGCATCTCGGGAATGCCGTCGCCGACCTGGACAATGTCAACTCAACAATATTGACGGGGCCTGGAAACATGTCTCACTTCAATCTCGTGGGCGATATGCTTGTGCTTCGGATTGGCAGGGTCCCACCTGTCCGTCATTGTCCATTCGTACACGCCGAACTAGGAGCGAGTCAATTGCGAATTGCTTGGAGAATAAACAAAGCTTACGATTCCACCTGGCTTCAAAACCTTATAGATCTCCCCATAGACACCCTCGAAAGTCGGTGCATGCACAGTAGCCTCGATGACGTAGACTGTGGCGTGCGTAAGCATCGGCTTTACATGGACCCTTCAGCGAACGTACCAGCGTCAAAGCTCTCCGGTCCGAACATATCCTCCAACTTCATAAAGTCTCCGGTCTGGAACGTGATGTTGTCGGACAGCTGCGCCTGTTCCGTGTACTTGCGAGCGCGGGTAATCTGGAAGTCATTGTTGTTGACTCCAACGATCTTGACGTCGCAGAAGCGAGCGATTTCGCGAGCAGGGCCGCCGACCCCGCACCCCACGTCGAGGACACGCATGCCAGGGCGGAGGCCCATTTGAGCAGCGAGGTAGTGCTCGTGCCTCGCCAGCTGTTGTACTCGGTTATCTTGTACAACTCGGCTGCGAGAAAGACTAAACGCACCGACTGGTAAAAGCCTTCGCCCCTGTAGAAGCGCGAAAAATGGAAGCTCTTCGACCATCCATATTCGTAGAGCTCGGTTGCACCATCGTAGTATCCTGTGGTAATAGTCAGAAGGGGTGAAGAAGAGGTGAATACGAGACTTTACTTACCATTGATCAGCTCGGTATAGTTGTTCAGGCGATTGTCCTTGTCCACGTCAGTGTCCACCTTGGCATCCTTCTGCCAAAAGGCGTTGTAGTTCTCCATTCTCTCCTGAACACGACCATCGGCTGGTTTCACTGTGGTGCTGTGGGGCATGGTGGGCAGGTGAGTGGAGGGTTCGCAAAGGGGAAAAGTGAAGGGTAGCGAAAGGTGATTTCAGAGACGCGCAAAACCCCAACGGCAGGAAGTGGTTGGATAGAAATGTTTGCATACAAGACGGGGGCATGTTGATGCTTTTATACGAATGGTAGAGAAGCCAGACGTGGCCTTGACACAGAAGCCTGCGGGAGAAAAAGCCAAGACGCGACACCCTATTTCCTTCATGGAAGCCGGAGGCCGCTGGTGTCATCGGCACCGCTTACGCGCAAGGGTCCCGATCCCAGTCATTGCACGGTTCCCTCTACAACTCGGCCAAACATGTACTGTAGTCTTCCCCCAAGACCGACCTCGCCCATGGGGTTATGTCCGGATCCAAGGCAATCGTTCAATACCGCAAATAAAACAAGCTGATACGTCGACATCAGCAATCAGTAGGCAGCTCTTGCTTGAGTTTCCCCAAGGAGGTTTTTGTGTCGAATGCTGGCGTTGATAATGCGAATGAGGAAGATGCCATCCACTTTGCGGAGAAATCCAAGAGTTTTGCCTAGAGAATTGGGTGTGGGCTTGCAAAGCAGTTCGGTTGAGCATCACGTGCGAGTCGAAGCGACCACCCCATTCCGGCCGAGAAACAACAAAATCCCTTGTGAAATCCCGGAACACCTCTCGCTGTTCCAAGTAGCATGCAATCCGAGGGACCCGGCTCCGGTCAGACATCTGAAGTGATGTCAAGAAGCAAAGGCCTTTGACTGGTAGCGGCTGTGGGAAAACGCGTCGCACAGGCGAGTCAAGTGAAAGAGAGCGATGGCGGTCGGGCAACTAAGCAGCCACTCGCTAAACTCGCATGGCCGAAACACGCCTTCAGCGTGTGAGCATACAAGCAGGAGCAGCTACTATACATAACGGTGCCTGAAGCAAAGTAAAACATCAGCGGCGACGATCCCTAGCGAGAGTTAGCCGGGACAGAGCATACACTGGGGCGCCGGTACACATCTCCTGCTGCTCATCCAACACATCCGCAGTAAGAGAGTACTCATGAAGCAGCCCGAAACACAGCGTAGTCGTGATCCCTCACCATCAGTTCCGGGCTCACCCCTCGGTTGGGAATGGGCGGATGGAGCGTAGATGGAAGGGACCGACACGCTGTGATTCGGACCGCTCCTCCACCCCAAAGGATACCAGACATGAGAAACAGGCTTCCACATAAGGCGCAGCCAGAAGTAAGCAACTAGTTGCTGCAGCGACAGAGAGATGGAAACTTCAAATGACGACGGAAGTCGCAGCAAACGAGTGCTATGACTCACGTCAAGGACACCTCACGTGCCGTCGATGACCAAGCGCTGGCAGCTGCTTGTGTAGCTGCGCCGTTTGATGCACTCCAGACAGTAACTGTAGACACAGTACGATACAGTAAAGCAGCAGTAAGTGGAGGGTACCGCTAGCAGACATCGTACCAGGTGCTGGAACAACCCACCCCGTCTCGGGCAGGGAACCGGACATACGTTGAACAATGGCAGCAGACAGCACCCACATGGCTACGAGGGAGCCCAAGCGACATGTGCATAGGCAGCCAGCAGCAATCGCTCTAGGCAGTCTCCTAAACAGGAGTGGAATTGCCAGAGCCCGGGCTAAAGACGGGCGCCACGCCCCACACCAAGAGCAGGGAGGACAGCAGCAAGGCCTGCCCAGCAAGCCGTCACGCCACGCTCCACTGTCTGGACACCTTCGATGGTGTCAGAGATGAGGCAGTGTGACTGGTTGCGTGGGTTGCGGCGGGTCGGCGGGTAGCTCCAGATGACAGCGCATGAGTAGCGAAGCAAGAGGAAGGCAAGCCGCGAGAGAAACGAGACAAGGAGAATAAGCCGCACACCCGGCGAGCAGCCACGTATTCAAGCCAGTAAACACCCGGGGGGTGTCCAGGCCTGAGCGACGGTCGCTGGTGGCACGAGGTGCGGCCGGTCGAGAACGAGAGGAAGGAGAAGGGGCCGCGCACCCGCAAGCAGCCCGTTCGACAATCCAGCCACCAAGACAGCTCAAAAGTGTCATAGGCTCGATGCTGGGGGCTGGTTGCTAAGGTGCTGCCGGTCGGCGAGGAGCAGAATGGGGAGGGGCCGCACGCCCCGCAAACAGCCAGCAAACGATAGCACAACAGACACCCCAAAGGTGTCATGGGCCAATGCTGAGGACTGGTTGCTAAGGGTGCGGCCGGTGATGGGGAGGAGCTTCAAAGCAGCACCATTATGGTCGCCAAGGGGGAGGGAAATCGCGCGCGGACACCCGATCCTCTTCGGAGTCTCTTACGACCTGCTCTCAAGCAGGTCGGGCTAGGAACGGGAGGGGTGCCGGTGCGCGACGCCCCGGTCCAGATATCCACCGGGAGGGGAGCAGAGGACGAAGGAGGGAGGGGCCGCATACCCCGCAAGCAGCCGGTGGAACAGAACATCCAAACGACACCCCAAAGGTGTCGTAGGCCGACACCAAGGGCTGGTTGCTAAGGGTGCGGCCGGTATCGGGGAGGAGCTTCAAAGCAGGAGGAGAGCATCATAGTCGACGAGGGTGAGGGACATCGCGCGCGGACACCCGACTTGCTGGACAACCTGAAACAACCTGCTTTTAGGCAGGTTGAGCAGAGCAAGGGAGGGGTGCCGGTGCGCGACGTCCCGGTCCAGATATCCAAGGGAGGGGAGCAGAGGATGAGGGAGGGAGGGGCCGCACACCTCGCAAGCAGCCGGCAGTATGGAAGGATCCAAGACACCTCAAACGTGTCATACGTCCATGCTGAGGGCTGGTTGCTAAGGGTGCAGCTGGTGACGACGAGCAGCTTCAGACGGCGAGGAGAGCATTATAGTCCACCAGGGGGAGGGACATCACGCGCGGACACCCCACGTGCATCGAGGAGCCCCACGACCTGCTCTCAGGCAGGTCGGGCTAAGAAAGGGTGGGGTGCCGGTGCGCGACGTCCTGGTCCAGATATCCAAGGGAGGGGAGCAGAGGATGAGGTACGGAGGGGCCGCACACCTCACAAGCAGCTATCAGCAAAGGACAAGTAGACACCTCAAAGGTGTCATAGACCCACGCTGACGGCTGGTTGCTGAGGGTGCGGCCATCAACAGAGGGAGCTTCAGACAGCGAGGAGAGCAGTATAGTCGACGCGCGGGAGGGAGATCATGCGCAGGCACCTGACTCAACCCAACTCCCTCAGCATCTGCCCGCAGGCAGATTGGGATGAGGAGAGAGGGTGCCTGTGCACGACGCCCAGGTCCAGGAACCAGGACAGAGGACGAGGACGAGAGAGGGAGGGGCCGCACACCCCCAAGCAGACACTCCAGTATACACACCACTGGCACCAGAGATATCTGGAACGGCAGTAGGTAGTGTCTGGTTGGGAGGCGGCGGCCCATCCATGAACGTCGGAGCTTTGGTGCTGAGGCAGGCGAGGCACAGCAGCGGTGGAGGGCCAAGGCGCTGTGTTGTCCAGGGCAGCAGGCAGGGTACACGTCCAGTATCATTGTGTACCCTAATACCCATGCAGGAGCAATGGGAAGGCAGCTTGACAGGGACGTGAACCCGAACCTGCGCCCGCACCCCGGGGGAGGTGACGGGGGGAAGGTGACCCATGACCAGGGACAACCGCGCCGCGCGGGGCTTATAAGTGATGGCGATTTTCCTTCTGGTCCCGGGCGTCCGTGCGCAGAGAAGTTTCTGGCGGAAAGGTGATTGGCCGGCCCTTGAGTGAAAGTGGCCGGGGCAACAAAGGGACACGCGTCAAAGGCGTGTGCGGCGCGACAGAATGGGTGTGAGTCCGGGGTCCCTGGGAGTGCGGGGTCCGACTGTGGAAAAAGCCTCCACTTTACGGGCGCGCGATTTTGCTCGCCCGACTCGCTCATCGCATTGTCGCAACGCACAAACGCACAACGGTCGCTGTTTGAGTAACAACGCATTTCTCGGTGAGTGCCGTGTATGCGCATACAGCTCGCTGCTTACCCGGAGACAGCATACCCTGCCTCGCCCTTTTCACTCGGTCATCCGGTAAAATAACCATCACGCGCAGTCATCAATGTCCGCCCCTGCCGCCTCCCCCGCCCCCGCCGCCGCGGCCCGCCAAGTGACGCCCGCGGACGTCGGCTGGCAGTTCGTGCCGCAGTACTACACCTTTGTGAACAAGCAGCCGCACAAGCTCCACTGCTTCTACAACCGCAACAGCACCTTCACCCACGGCACGGAGGGCGAGGACGTGAAGCACCTCTCCGGGCAGGCACAGATCCACGACAAGATCGTCTCCCTCGGCTTCCACGACTGCAAGGTGTACATCAACAGCGTCGACGCGCAGAGCTCCATCGCGGGCGGGATCATCATCCAGGTCATTGGCGAGATGAGCAACGCGGGCGAGCCATGGCGCAAGTTTGCCCAGACATTCTTCCTCGCAGAGCAGCCAAACGGCTACTACGTCCTCAACGACATCTTCCGCTTCCTGAAGGAGGAGACGCTTGCGGACGGAGCGGAGGAGGAAGGTACGCCGGAGGAGGAGGGCGAGGTGCCCGCCGAGCCTGCTCAGGCCGAGCCAGTCTCGGGCGGCGCGAGCACGGAGCAGGCCATGGAGGCCGCCGCGCAGCAGCCTTCGCAGGCGATCAACGGCTTCCACCCCGAGCTGGAGAAGGAGGAGGAGGTGCCCGCCGAGGTGGTCGAGGTCGAGGCTCCGGCCCCAGAGCCCGCCCAAGCAGTCGTCGCCGAGGAAGTGCCCGCGCCCGCGGAGCCCGTCACCGAGCCGACCCCGGCGGCAGAGGAGACCAAAGTGGTGGACGTCACGCCTCCCCAGCCCGAGCAGCCCGCACAATCCACCGTCGCTGCCCCTCCCACTGCCGCTGCCGCTGCCGCCGCGCCCGCCCAGCCAGCAGCGCCCGCGCCCGCGCCAGGGCCCAAGACCTGGGCCGCGCTCGCGAGCAAGGACTCCAACCGCTGGGGCGCCAACGTCGCCTCCGAGGCCCGGGGCGTGTCTGCCGCTCCGCCGCCATCGCGCACCCCCGCTGCGCCCAGCCCTGCCCCCTCCGCACAGGCCCCCCGCGCGCCATCCGCACAGGGAGGAATGCACCCCGCTGCGCAAGCGGCACTCGCCGTCCCCAACGGACAATGCTTCGTCAAGGCTGTCACGGAGAACATATCCAGCAGCGCTTTGCACACCCTGCTCACGCAAAGGTTCGGACCTATCAAGGAGCTCGAGATCGTGCGCTCCAAAGCGTGCGCGTTCCTCGAGTTCACCTCGGCCGACGCGGCGCGCAAGGCCATCCTCGCTTCCCTCCCTGTCTCCCAGGGCGGGGAAGGCGGCATCCGTGTCCCCCTGGAGGGAGGGGGGGACGCGCGCGTGCACGTGGATCAGAGGAAGGAGCGCGGGGAGAGGCCAGTGAGCAATCGCGGGCGCGGGGCGGCGCCGGGCGGGGAGGGGAGGGGGACGTATAGAGGTCGAGGTGGTGCGGAGGGAGGGAGGGGCGCGGGGAGGGGCGGGGAGAGGGGCAGGGGCAGAGGCCAGGGGGGGCAGCAGGGCCAGCAGCAGCAGCAGCAGCAGAAGTAGACGCTCGGGCACGGTTCTTGACCGTGGCTGAGGTGCTCCTTGCGGGCCAGGCGGGCGCCCGCCCTGCTGCTCGGTGCGGTGCTGTTGCGTGCGGAGGTGTAGAGACGCGAGCGGAGCGGTTGTAGTTGTGCTGTGCGCCATCGCTGTTGTACCCACCCCTGCCTTCCAGCCCCGGAAGACGTAAAAACCCATTTTCATCCATCTCACCCATCCGCTTACCCGACCCTCCTGCACGCTACCCTCGCACGTCCTTACACGCTTCCCCCCCACCCCATGCTTCAAGTTCTGAACCTCTGCAATCTGCACTATGACTAGCTTTACACGTTCTGCAAATGACCATCTTGTAGTTCCTTGCATCTTTCCGCTCGTGTCCCCAGCTTGAGTGAGCGAGTGCATCAAATCGCCGCCACATTCATCATCGCCGCCCTGAAAAAGTCGAGGCCTAGCACGTGACTCCGCACCCTGCCTTTGTTGCCGCGCGTCACCATCCCCTCCTTCTTCCTTCCCCAATCTTCCAGCCAGAGCCCTATCAACACACTCGCCCCCGGCCCGGGCCACCCAGGCCATCGCACAGCTGATGCGAAACGCAATTTTTTCCCACGTGGTTCTCGCTGAGTCAGGCGGGTGGAGGAGCGGAGTATATAGCCTGCGAGTTTTGGGGGTTGGAGAGGGCATGCGACTCTCTTTCGTTCCCTTTCACCCCCATCTCGCGGCCCCTTTGCGCCGCTCTTTCCCCTTCACATTCCCTCCTTCCTCCTTCCCCTCCCGCGCTGGCGCCATACACCCGCTCCCTCCCCACCTCAACCGATGCCCTGTGTCATCTCCCTTCCCCTCTACTCTATCGTGGCTCACTGTCTGCCGGTCGACCGGAAGCGCCATCCGCGTCCTCCCTTGCCTGCGATCTGTCAGAGTGTTCCATCTACAGATCTCTGTGGGAAGAGCTGCCGTGGATGTCCATTCCCCTCGACCTCATGGCTGTCTTTCTCGGTTCTGTCCTCTGGTGTGCTGGTGCTGGGTACGGTCGGCATCCGTGTGCTGCGCAAGACCACTCCTGTCTGCACTATCTCACAGTGTGCGCAGGTGACGGGTCATTGCTTGAGCATGGATGCCAGCCTGCTTTCAGCCTTGTCAATCTCATTAATCCTACCCCTATTGTTGCTGGCATGTTATCACTCGTTGGTGGTGGTCTCTCTGGCTGCTCCTTCTCTCCCCCACATTGGTTGGCAGGAACCGGCATCCTCTGATATCCTATCCCCATGTCTGACGGGGCAAGTGTGTCTTGTCCTTGCCCTGAATGGCATGTGTGTCGGTATGAGTATGCAGGATGTCCATTCTTGTCAACCTCCTTGTTTTTGTTGTATCTGTGCGGCTCTTCACCTAGTGCTGAGTAGTGCTGCCATTCTCTGGTGCCAAGCTCGGGCGTCCACATTTCTTCTCATGTCTGAGAGGTGTGAGGATGCCCTGCGGCAGGTGTCAGTTGGATGTCTGCTTGCCTGCAGCCTAGCTTGCATGTCTATTGTTCTCTAACTCTGCTTGCTATTGCCTCCAGGCTATGCCAAGGTTGACAGGAATCGGCATCCGACATTCGGCTGGGTGCTGGGTCTTCTGAAGCAAGAGTAGCTTGCTATGGAAGACCCATGATCCCCCCGCTCGGAGGTGCATGTCCATTCTTGTTCAGCTTCTCTTCCTCTGTTGTCTGTGTTTGATGCTGTCTCGTGGTGGTGAACAGTGCTGGCATCTCATCGCTAGGAGGATCGACACTTGCATATCCTCTGCTATAAAGAGGGTACATGGTTGTCTGTTGCCTCCTTGAGGTATGATGTCTGCCTGTTTGCTGTCATGTCAATCATGCCGGCCTCACAGGGCTCAACTGTGCATTGCGGCCTGCTAACTACGCTCAGGTTGGCTGGAATCGACATGCCCTGCTGTGTTTATCCCCGTAGGTCTGCCAGAGCGAATTGTCTGAAAGTCCTACCATGAGGAAGACAGCCCGAGGATGTCCGTTCCTGTCGACACCGTCTCGCGTCTCTGTCAGTCCGGCAACTGAGCCTTTTTCGGAAAAGCTGTCCTCATCATACTTTGTTCACACAGATCACCGGACACACAGAACCGGTATGGTGCTCTTGCTAACTGATCGCCATCTTGGTCGGTCAACCTGCGCTAGTGTATCAGCTTTAGTCGCGATGCACCGTGTTGCCCAACATAGTATAGTCAGTGGGATGTCTGCTCAGCACTTCCGATAGCTCTGTTTTGCGGACCAGATGCACGGCGTTAGTCTGGTAGTGAAGTTTGTCTGGACAACGCCTTAATGCCATGGACGGGGAGACGGCACTGATGGGTCCGTCGGCGGCGCCGTAGTTCAGGCGGAGTTGGGCTCGGAGCCGAGCCGCCGTTCGCACAGTATTGGCTTCCTCGTTGGCGGGAGCATTCGTGTTTTCTCCTTTGTCAACCGCTGTTATGATTGATCATGTTCATTGGGCTGCTCTACCTCTCCCACCGCGATCACACTGCATCTTGATGCGTCTTTATCCGCGTAAACCATGCGGCAGGCACGGCTAATCTCTTATCTCTTCTTAAAATTGTTTGCGCTTGTCAAGTGTTCGCGTCTCCGCGGCCTTTCGGAAAAGCCCTCCCACGGTCGCGGACAACCTGTCAAATGCGAGCTATAAGTTGATTTCTTCCATACTATCTTGGCGATAAGAGCTTGCTCCAATGCCCGTCCGGTCGTTGCACGGGCTGCGGTGCAGATCGGACGCGAGCAGACGAAACTGCGGGGTTGACACCACAACTTCTTGGTTCTGTAGTACCTCTATTCCTGGCAATATCAAACACACGGGGTCGACATGTCAGCTGAGCGTCCTCTCTTGGATCATTTATCAAGACCAGGAACGTGCATCACAGCACGCTGACGATTCACGTACTGCATTGAGGGTTGTCGGGACCACACCATCAGGTACCTCCTCCGATGGGGTTTTGGTCTTCAAGCACCGACGGTTACCCGTCGGCGCCCGATCATACTAGCTTGGAGCCCGTGTGCTTGTTGGAATCGCGCAGAAGGTTTGGCATCGCCTGTATGGGCAAATTGATCTGTTATCACGGTGCCGACCACTGAGCGCCAAAGGACCATGCGTCCGCCCTCTTTGGACGTGTCATGTCCTGGACCATCGGCATTGCGCAATGTCACTTGCCCAGGATATAAGGCGCAGCCCAGAACGCAAATACTGGTCCCCCTAGGTATCTCTTCCAGCCGTTCTGGTGAGTGTATGTGTGCAATAATAATGGGGATTCCGCTGATCCTCAGATGCAGCTTTACTCCGACTTCCTTCCCCTAGCTCCCGTCTTCTGTACAATGCACTGCACCTTCTCTTCCCCTGTCTCTGAATGCGACAGGAAGTGTGACGGAGACGTATGCTGGGTTGAAGACTGCAACGACGCATCATGCCCCTCCTCAAAGAGCTCGAAGAAATGAGGTATGACTCCGCGATGACTCACAGTACCGTTTCTGACCTCCTGTCAAGGCCAATAGAGCTTTCGCGACGTCCGGATTACTCTAACTCTCATTCCGATTAACACTAGTCATCCTTGGACATTTCCTCAGTCTTGTTTGCGAAGAATCCAAATTACGTCACCAGCGATTGATCACTCGCTTGATTAGCATCAATGCAACCCTGCTTGTCCTTTTGTCAGCTCTTTTGAAAGTGTGTCTTGTATGCGCTGAAACGTCTTTGCGGAAGAACGGCGGAGAGCAGAGGGAGGATTGTCACATTCGGTCCAGCGGATCCACTCCTGTGTCTCACTTCGGCTCTGACTCATGCTGTTCGCGCCGGGTCCAGAACTACGGAATTCCCACCTTTCAAGTCATCGGAGGTCGCCTCTGCTGTAACTTCTAACTTCTCAACTCCTGTCTCTCGAAAAGCTGCCCCTATCAACTCGCACCACTCGATCGATGTCTCCTGTCACGTGTTGACTTCTATTGTCGCGTCACATCTGATCCCGCACGTTGCAATGTATAAGTATGACTGTTCCAAACGCGCTCTCATTCTATCATCTCGATCCTTCTTGAATATCCTCAGCAGCCTTACACACGCACGACAACTCTCTTGAATATCCACTATCGGCATGTTTGGTCCTGTCACTCGTCGTCCGAAGGGGACGGCGGGCAATCCTATCAGGGTCACTACAAATATGTACCCTCTCCAGCTCCATCCCGATCGCGTCATCTACCTGTACAACGTCGGTAAGTAAAACCCGACGCAGGTCAAGGATCAGGCTAAGCGTTGTCAGAAATCATACCTGAGCTGTCGGAAACGGCTTCAAGGAGGAACTACGAGCTCATCGACATCCTTCAAACAAGAGCCTATCCCCAGGCGTTCACGCCTCGCGCGGCATATGATGGCAGTAAGATCATGCTATCCACTGTGCAATACCCTTGGGGCGGCGCCCATGAGGCATGCTTCTCTATTCTACACATGTCTCTACCTAACCCTTCCATATAGTTCAATGTTGTGACGTCGAAGAGGAACCCGCCTCCTCCCCCGGGCCAGAAGGGCAACTTCATTATCAAACTCACGGCCGGTCCCAGCTTCCCCATTGCGTACGTAATTGAATATATGCATATAGGCTCATTATCGCTCATTGAGTCTGTCGACAGGTCGTTGGCCAACTACGTGCGATCTCCAAACTCTTTCCCTCCCGATGTGGTCGTGAACTATACCAACATCTTTCTTCGAATGGCACCTATGAGGTACGCATCATCTAACCCCATCCGTGCCCAGCGTCTCTAATCATATTATAGCGCCCACGCCTTCCGTGGTAACAACTTCTACGTTACCGCCGGCCATAAGGTATTCGGTGACTGGCTGATGCTACGCCGTGGCTTCTTCCAGTAAGCGCGCCTTGCGAAGGAGGAGTTCCCTGATTGACCTTCTGCGCCATTCAGATCTGTGCGGGCCACGGTCAATGGTCCGATGGTCAACATGGACATCACTAGCGCGCTTCTGTAAGGTCATCGATCAGTTCTCTAAAATTTTAACTCACGCAGATCTAGGTGGATCCAGCGTCCGCTTATGGAAACCATCATCAGCATCCTCGGCCTCTCTGACCATCGTGCCCTGTCGCGTCTCGATGAAAGACAGCTTCACCATCTGAACCGCCTTCTCAAGGGCATTCGGGTGATTCCTCTTCATCGTCAAGATGCTGCTCCAAAGGTTATCCGCGGGTTCGATAGGCGAGGCGCCAATTCTATCCGACTGGATGGAGATGGCATCACAGTCGAGGTGCATACATTTCCATGATATCTTTTCTGTCCGCTGATTTTCCGCAGGATTACATCCACGAGAAGTACAACAAACGTCTCTCGTATCCTAACTATCTCTGCGTTTCTTTGAGCAATGACAAGCAGAATATCCTGCCCATCGAGCTGCTTGCTATCGACAAGAACCAGTTCTTCGATTTGAAGAAGCTCGCCAATCCTGTCTGGGACAAACAGATCCGCGCCTTCGCTATGGTGAAGCCTTCCGAGCGTCTCCGCATCACGAATACTGGGTGCGAAGTCATGCAACATGCGCAGTCCGATTATATGATTCGCGCAGGAATTCGTGTCAATCCGACTGCTCTCATGGTGAATGCGCGAAGCCTACGTCCCGTTGTGGTTTCATTTGCCAACGGCTCAAAAGTGGAACCTCGGCATGGCGCATGGAGGAGCCAAAAGTTCTACCAACCTTCCAGTATAAAGTTCTGGGCCGTGATCATCCTCGACCATCAAGCCCCGCCTCAAGGGGTGAAGAACTTCATCGGACAACTTGTTTCCGTTATGGAGCACGGCGGAATGAGTAAGTTCCTGACTATTTCTTGTGCCTTCTTTGGTTCTGACGACAGACGGACAGGGGTTCTCGATCAGACTCCGACGCTATATCCCAAGGATGCAAGACAAGACATAACCCAGGTATGCACAATCTTCTATCAGTCTGAAGTCTGAACAGTTTGAACTCGTGTCAGCTTTTGGATTACGTGAAAGCGGACTTGATGAAACGATTCAAAGAGCCGCCTAGTCTGCTTCTCGTTGTGACGCCTGGAGACGCCGATTGGTAGTAAGTGCACACACACTGCGGTTTGTCTACGTACTTAAGCTCTTGTAAGTACCGACGTCAAGCGCCTGGGTGACATTACGCTGGGGATTCCCACGCAGGTGAGCACTGTGCCGTTCAATGTGCGACCGTTGGCTGATTATAAGCCAGCATGTGTTGACGGCCAAAGCCCTCCAGCAGCGAGGTAGTGCTGAGTATTGTGAGAACGTCGCTCTCAAGTGTGCCCCTTTCATCATTCCGAGTGGATCTAGTAGCTAACATCGACTGAAATAGGGTTCACATATTGGTCACAGTCTCTGAACACAACTAACGGACGTACAGATCAACGTCAAGCTCGGCGGAATCAACTTTGTACCGCATCCTGATGCCATCAGCTGGATTCGGAATCCTAACGAGCCCACGATGGTAGTGGGTACGTACTCCTGATTGCATGATTGATCTTTGCTCTGATTGCATGTGAAGGCGCTGATACCAGCCATCCTCGGCCCGGTGAGGGCTGGAAGCCTACCGTTGCTGCTATCGCGTTCTCTGTAGATCGCGACGTCTCCAAGTACAACGGCACTGTCACCATCCAGAAAGGCAGGCAGGAGATCATTGCGAACATCGTGTCTATGCTCCGAGTATGCAGTTGTTAGACATAGCACTCTGACGCTCATTCGGTTGCAGACTGCCATCACCGCTTTTAAAAAGAGTGCTAGGGTTGCCCCACGGCGTATCCTCTACTACAGGCGAGAAGCTCTTATAGTATGCGGATGACCTCACGCTGATCAGGCTTGCAATAGAGATGGCGTTGGAGAGGGCATGTACGAGGAGATCGCCCAGCAAGAGCTCCAGGGCATTCGGCGTGAGGTTTTCATGCCTCCGACAACCATGATACTGAGACCGAGTTTAGAGGCATTCAAGGAACTGAACGAAGCTCCGCCGAAGATCACATTCATCGTGGTGGGGAAGCGGCACCACCTTCGCTTCTACCCCGACAAGAGGGACGAAGATCGCTCTGGTTTGTTAGTCACCCAGCCAATGGTTCCCACTGACCGCACATCAGGAAACGCCAACCCTGGTCTGGTTATTGATAAGTAAGCGTTTCCCATTCCGGTCATATCTGGGGCTAATGTCCCATCTAGCACTATCACGAGCACAATCCAGTTGGTCCAGCATATCGGGGCGATCTGTTTGCTAATCTCGCGCCAGTGACGATTTCTACCTGCTGGCCCACCAAGGCATCATCGGAACGTCGCGACCCATGCATGCCGTTCCCATCATGGACGAGAACAACTTGAGCTCTGACATGTCTGCTCTGACTGGGATGTTCTTGTCGAGATGCTGATAGCCCTCTAGGTTGCAAGGCTTGACCTTTGCTCTTACTCACAACTACCAGCGTGCCACGCGCAGTGTCAGCATCCCAGCGCCCATCTACTACGCTGATGTGAGTTTTCATTCACCCGCGTTTTGGCTCTTCTGACGATGTGCGCAGATCCTGTGCAGCCCGCAGCGAGCGAGAATCCACTTCGACGGGTCGGTCGACTTTGCGTCCGAGACAGCCAGCTCTGGTGGACCGGTGCCGACCTCGACGCAGTACCTCCAAGCGTTCAAGCCCGTTGCTTTACGCATGCGCGATGTGAGAACCATGATTACGTCTGCTGATCCCTTGCTGACCTGGCACGGCAGAACATGTACTGGATGTAGGAATCGCGTGATCGGCGAGGGTGCTTATCTGGTACATCCGTACCCCGAGCGAGGGTGCGGCGGTATCATGTAATCACACTCGGCGCTCAGTGCGACGCCTACTCAAAGTTCCTCTTGCTACTTATAAGTACAGGCGAAAGGTCAAATGACCCGCCCGGTATTGTCTCAGAATTGGAAAATAACAATTTGCGTGATTAAATACTACACTGGTTGGAAGAGAACATTTGTACAAATACACCTCGGAAGACAAACGACCTCTGGTATGAAGAACGGGTATGAGAGCAACGCGCAGCGCGACCATTGGTATCCTCAGCCTGTGCGTGATTTATCTGCACTATGAATCAGCGGTGCTCTGCCTGGGAAGGGGGAGGCGGGAACGCACCTACGCCTCGGGCCAGGGGAGCTTGCGGGAGATGTAGTTGGGCGAACCGGGGCAGTCGGTGCTGTCGCAGCAGATGATCGAGACGACGTTGCCCTTGATTTCCTGCCAGCAGGAGTTGACGGGGCTCGTAAAGCCCTGGGCCTTGTTGTGCCCGTGGGCATGCGAGTGGGTGGGGGCGGGGGAGCACATTGTTATGCAGGCAGGCGGTTGGAGCTGGGCTGGGTATGCGGGTACGACGGGCGGGGAAGTCTACGGGGGAAAAAAACGCGTTAGTACGACGCGTTCTGGGGTTCATATACCGCGGGGCAAGGGTATGACTCGGGCGGAAGCATGCGCTTGGCATGCGGCGATAAAGACGCGAGATAGAGAGATAGAGACGTAATTGTAACGCACCCCTTGTGGAGGACGGTGGAGTATGCGGGTGCGGGTGCGGTCGGGTGCAGGGGAAAAAAGGTGAGATGACGCGATGCTTGGGTTGGACGTTGATGGAAGGTACTGTAGCGCGAGGGCGACAGCGGAGGCAGCGGTTGGTATGCTTTGAGACACTGAGTCAGGACGCGCCGGTGGGGCGGGGGCAGAGGCTGGGAACGTTGGTGAGGCGGGGGATGAGTGAACTCTGGTCGTTGGAGAGCGGCTTATATGCGTTTGGAGGAGGGGGAGAAGGTGTCATCAACGTGATGTACTATGCACGATGCACGATGGTTGCCCGCTCGGCATGCGCGCTTTCCAGTGAGGAGCGTCAGTACGACACCGCCTTGGCTTCGCGCTTCTTCCCCTGTTCGCCCGCCGCCCGCTGCCCGCGCCGGGGGACGACTGCCTCGTATGGTAATCCCAAGGGGGGAATCCAAGATCCGCTCGAGGGCAGGGTCGGAGTCGAACGTCCATCAGCGCACGGGCAGCATCACCAGCCTGAGCGGCCCACGTGGGCGGGGGATCGTGTCTTTATCGGGACCGATCGGGCGCTGATCCCTCGTTCGCCGCAACGCGAGCACTCCTGAAGCCTCGGGATGCGCAGCCCTCCCCGGCCGGGTGTTGCCATAACAGGTGTGCGGAGGGAGGGCCGGTACGGCGGCCGCTTGGCACAACCATCAACATTATTGTTGCAACATCACTTCTGCTCGGGCAGGAGGATCGCCTGACCTCAGGGGAGGAAGGAAGAAGCGCGCACCGCACGAAAACACGAAGCGCTCTGCGTGCCACCTGGCGCGCTCTTACAGCACTATTGCGTGAATTGTACGCATTTGATAGGCGCATTCTACTGCTGCCGCGGATATTACCTTCTCGCCATAGGAGGGCGATAGCACGATAGGCGATTCGAAGGCAAGCCTGAGCGCGCTGCCAGCCGGTCGGCACCAGGCACAATGCCCTTCTCTCATGCTGCTCGCTCTTGAACGCGCGCTTCCTCCCCTGTTTCATGTTTCACCGCTCGCACGTGAAGATACGCCCAGCAACAACAATAGCATCGGATAGCCCTTACCCATTCGGGCGACCTCAGCTGGCGCTGCGCTGGATGTGGAAACAGCGTGCCCAGAGAGGGCCCCGGAGGCCAGAAGCGGCAGCCGGGAAGGGGCCGGCGTCCCGGACTCGGAAGAGGGATGGCGTGGCGTGGCGAGAACTGAACTCGGCCGGTAGGGCGCCGAGGGTGCAGGGAGCGGCCGCATACATGCAGTATGTGGCGAGTTGCGGCCGGCTGGGGCGGCTGGGACTGTCGAGAGAGAGGAACTGATGGGACCGGTGCGGCAGGCGCCCGGGGGCCGATCGCCCGTTCCAGAAATGGCAGCCCGCCGAGCAACACTCCGCTTGGGAGCAACAATAGGGGCAACGTTTCTAATGCACTACTAGGGAGTTCATGGTGAAACATGATGATGGGTGAGAATGATGCGGCGATATAGTACCTACCTGCCCACGGTGTGTCCTGTGTTCCGATCGACGCCGGGGCCGGTGCGTCCCGCTGCCACCTTCTGCCCCTGTCCAGCTTCCCGGCCAATGGGCGCTCTCGTCCCGTTCGTTGTGGCATTGTCATTATCGAGTAAGCCAACAATGAATAGGAGGAGAAATAGAGTGGAGGCTCCTCCACGCCGCGGCTGGGGGGTGGTATCCCACCCGCTCGGAACACTGCCAAGCCCGCGTGCGCGCGTGCTTCCCTTTTCCCGATGTGGCGAATCGTGCACCTATTCATGCGAGGGATGATAGTATGAAAACCCGTTGATATGAATTACGGTGATATGAGATGGTGTGGGGAGGGCCTTGTGCAGTATCGGTATCATTAATAGGTGCGGATGGAGATAGGGTGGAAGCGATATGATAGGATACGGGACAACGTGGGCTGCCCATGTTCGCGGGGGTTCTATCGACGGTGCTTCGCCCGGTAGGCGCCCGAGTGCAGGATGAGCGAGCCATTGACTGGGCTGTGCGATGCCCACGGGCGCTCGCGCCGCTCCCTCGTGCACAGTGAAGTGAGATGTGTAGCATTAGTCAGTCAGGCGTCTATTCTAGGTAACCCCTCCCTTCGCCATCTGTATTTCTCTTGTGTATTCTGTAGACGAGTGAGCTATAGCCGCCGATATCGGCGGTCTGCCCCATACCGCGCTGCGCCTCAGCCGGTCCCCCACGCATGGGGCTTCCTACTCCCTGCCGACCGAGTTCCGTCCATTCTCGCAATGCAGAGCACACCGCCCACCGCGCACGCCGGGCCGCCCCATCTATTTCTTCCCAAACTCCTCCCGGCCTCTCCCGCCCTCCTTCGCCCACACGCTCAAGCTTTTTGCAGGACAGCGGAACTCGCCCCACCCGTCCTCGCCGATCGTGACCTCCCCCGCGTGCCAGCCGAGGACATCGGTCCACTTCTCGCCCGCGTGCTCCTTCCCGATCTCCAGTTTCTTCACCCTGTGGAGCTCGGCGTCAGCTTTGCACGATAAGAAAGTGAGGGAGACGTACCCCTCGTCTCCGTTGCAGAGCACCACCGCGCACCCGTCGTGCGCCTCGTCCCCCGTGCGAACCCAGGCGACGCAGTTCGGGTGGTCCCAGACGTCGCGCAGCTCGCCGTAGGCAAAGAGCTTGCGGCAGCGGATGAGGTCGGCAAGCTGGGACACCGGCTTCTGCGGATTGTCCCCCAGGCAGCCGTACAGATCGCCCCAGAATACGCAGCTGCAGGGCCTTAGCTATTATCGGGGAGGTGGGAAGAGGACGCACGGGTAGCCATCGGGACGGAGGAGGATGAGCGCGTACGCGAGGGGCTTGAACCACGCAGCCACCCAGCTCTCGAGCGACTGGCCAACCTGGGTGTCATGGTTATCCACGAGCGTCCTGCATCACACACCCTATCAGTGACAGCTCATGAAGTGGGAGAGGTCACGCACACCGCATCAATCGGCCTGCTCTGCACAACCGTCCCCTCCCACACCTTCGAGAGCTCAAAGTTGACGCCCGTATCGCCCGCCTGCTTGAAGTTATAGTGCAGCGGCGCGTCGAACACGCTGAACTGAGTGCCGAGTGCGGAGAGATACTCCTCGAGGTCATCGAGCGAGTCCTTCCAGAACTCGCCGACGGCGAACATTTTGGGCTTATGCGTCTGCTCGCGCACCGTCTTGACAAACTCGGCGATGAACCCGCGGTCGATGTGCTACGCATTACGCAAGTGAGCTAGTGCGTTCTATACAGACGGTGAAGGAACGCACCTTGACGGCATCGAACCGGAAGCCAGCGGCGCCGATCTCGTCGATAATCCACTTGCCCCACTTGATGATGTCCGCCCTCGCCTCGGGATGCTTATGGTCGATATCCGCGCCCACTATCAGGACATCAGCCCCTGCAAACCAAGCCAAGCCTGCGCTCTGCCCCGCAAGCGAGCCAGAAACGGAAGCACCCACTCAGGTAATCGTAGTTCGCATTCTCCTTGTCCACCCCTTTGGCCCAGGTCTTGCCATCCCCGTGGATCTTGAAAATGGACGTCTTCTGTGTCTTGTTGTCGTAGTCGACGCCCGTGAAGTGGTTGAAGTTCCACTTGAGCTTGGAGTACTGTGCGGGGGTCAGCCCCTGTGAGGAGGAAAGGGGAGGGAGGGGTGTGCCTTGTCGCCACGGCCTGGGAAGTCAAAGCCCGTCCAGCCCTGCGCCTGTTAGATCATGCCAAGCGCTCGAATGGAGCAGAGCGCACCTCAATATCATACAGCCCTGTTATCTCCTTCTCCCGATGTCAGCTCCATCGTTCAACCAGCAGCGAACTGCGCACCTTGGTCCTATCGTCCTCCGCCACCTCTGTCACCGCGAACTCCTCAGCCCTATCCGCGCCAAACCTGTGGTTGAGCACCGCATCGACGTAGCACACGATGCCGGCCTTCTTGGCCGTGGCGATGAGGTCGATGAGCTCCTCCTTCGTGCCCCAGTTGGTGCGCTTCCCGCCCTTCTGGTCAAACTCGCCCAGGTCGTAGATGTCGTAGATGTCGTACCCGACTGAATTTTGTCCGGCGGCTTTGGTGGGTGCTGCTGCATGGTTAGTGGCTGCATAGACGAGAAGGTAGAGAGGGGCGCACGAGGAAGCCATAGGGCCGTGAGACCCATGTCCGCGAGCGTGGGTACGAGGTCCTTAAGCTTGCGCCAGTGGACGCCTCCGCCTTCGCAGTACCACTCAAAGGCCTGCATCTGTATGCTGTCAGTGAGTTGATAAGTCGTGCTAGTGAGGAAGAGCGCACCATGGTGTGATTGCCCTCCACGCCAGAGTAGGCGGCGTTCGCATGGTGGGACATCTTCTAAGGGTATCGGTCTAGTAGTGAACCGTTGAGTCGTCGAGTCGTCACGGTGTCTAGGTCGTACAAAGGAGGGCAGGGGAGATAGTCCGCCCCGGAGCGGGCGGTCTTATAGGCTCTCGGCGCGGAATGCAAGGCATGTCTTGGCCCCGGCGAAGGCGCGTGTATGAGCTCTGTTGGGAAGGATAGGGCTCAGCCCTGACGAGTAGGGACTGGAGAGAAGTGAGCGATGATGTCATCGTAGGGACGCGTTCGCACGTTCAGCCGTGCAGATCTTCTTCGTCTGCTCTCATGCCGCCGGCTGCTTTCGCATATAGGCATACATCTCCTTCTTATCTCGGTTGCTTTCGGTCTATGCTGTGCTCAGATTACGATCCCTATCCCCAGCGTCCTCGACGAAAGCAGGCCGTGCCTGATTCTGCCGTCTATCAGCGGCCAGCTCTAGGATGCGTAACGCGTCATGGGCGCGTCATGCACACGTCGGCCGCGACCCAACGACCATCTGGCTCTTGTCGACATCCTCTGCGACAACGATATGGCGCGTCGAGCACTCTGTGCTGCTCAGCTGTTCCCGGACCTCAAGATCCGGCGAACGAGCGTTATCATCCCTTGAGTGCAACTACCTGTCCGTCCGGAATATCCGACATACAACTCAGATGATATTTGGCTACCCACGGTCTACTGGATAGGAGCACCTCCCCTGCTACTTCTGCCGAAAGGACTCCCACCACTGCGTCAGCGACGTTATCGCAGGACCGGGTCAAGCCTCTGTTGCAGAGCGGATAGCAGGGCTGGTCCTCTGGGATCCTCGGCTTTACGCATTTTCTCTAATGCTGGCTACTTGGTGACCTGCTTGTTACCGAACCGCCCTTCAATTTTATCAAATGTTGGCGCGACCTATGATCAGATGGTGTTTGAAGAGTACGAGTTTTCGTCGTACTACCGATGCACCTGTACGCACGTTTCGCGACACCTTTCTCCGTCTGCTTATAGTCTAAGGCAGCTGCCTCATTAATACTACATGGCAAGCTGTACGGTCCGAAGATGCCGGAAGCAGCGATTCTTGTGGAATCTGGTCATTCCTTCACTCATGTTACGCCGCTCTTACGTGGCCGTACCTGTCACATCCGGCATTCGCCGGTCCGTCCTCCCCGTCTCCACACGGGATCATCTCTTCTGACCTATTGGCAGGATCGAGGAAGGCTGCTTCTCGCTTGACTGGTCTCGCATTTCGGATCGACTAAGCACAGGAAGCATGCCCTTGCGCGACTACCGCGACGTCTTTCATATGCGGAACAACCCACCTGCTTCGGTGCACAGTGAACTTCCTTCGCGGCGATTTCCTCCTTGATGTGGCTGCGCCCAAGAATCGTCGCATGGCGCGTTGGATGCTATGGTAAGCGAATACTTCATCTTTCCTACAGCCTTGGCTGAGACATCACGCGCATATAGCCCTTCACAATGACATACGAAGAAAACGGTAGACCAAGGGCCACCTTTGGGTCATCCACTCCGACTTTCCATAAGAGCATCAGCTCCCTTATCGACAGATTGCAACACGCGTATTGCATAGAATGCGTTTCTACAGTCTCTCAGTCTTAATCAGACTGTTGCTTTTCCTTCTGGCAAAGTAATCAAGACGCGGCAGAGGGCTCGGTACGATCCGGCGTGTATCTTCGTCACACCTAATTTGACACCTGGAAACAGGAATTCAGCCGCTGGGTTCGACACCACGATACTGTTCATTGGCGCCGGAGGTCTGCCGTATATCCGTCTCGCCGGATCAGCAAATTTTAACTCCGGACACCTCAGGGCGCAAGCGGGGTAACCTTTCAACCGCCGAGCAACTCTACTCCTGCAATGGCATTCTGTGATCCTCGCGATGCCATTCCCCCCGCGATGCCATAATCTCCGCGATACCGTAATCCCCGCGTGGGCGACATTGAACGGCAAAATGCACTGTCCACCGATCTGTCCCCCGAGCCAGCGCACGCCGGATCATTGGCCACCGCCGCCGCGACCCCCGTTCCGCACGCGCCATTGTAGTAGCCATCACCATTCAGACCAGTTACGGCAACTGGAAAGTTATCGCATCGCCGTCAAATTCGCCCGATCCAACAATAGCTCGGCAGCCTTGGCGCCTCGGCCCGCATTCGGACCGTGTTTCGTATGGTTGAAAATGACGTGCGTGATGCAGAGCTGCGGCACCATCACGCAGGCCGGACGGAAGGCCAGTCAACCTTCGAAATCCATGAACGACCGGCGGTTGGATACACGCCGGTGCTGCTGGCTTAGCGGACGCGGGGATCTGTTTGATTAGATCGGCGTAAACAGGATCACATCGCCGCCGCAATCTGGATTCTGTGCCGAATGTCGGCCCTTCTATCATCTAGGAAGCATACGACGGGTATCCATTACTGAAGCATCCATCTTACTGAATGGAACGGCCCTGGCCGGTCCGGCCCTGCTGCTGGCATATTAGACCATACGCTTCTCTTGCAATAGTAAGTCTAGATGGATCTCCAGTACATGAACATACACTCATGTGTTCAAACGACTTTTTCGGGCAGCCTCTTCGATATCCAAGCGCAAAATCGTCCCCATGCCGGCATATCGGGAAGCTTGAGAAATAAGCATTCGGGCTAATGAGCAGTTAGAGGAGCAGTCGGCCGCGTCACGCGCCCGAGGAAGCGTCGTTGTGGCTGCTTCGGATGAATTCTGGTACATGCCAAGCGAACCCGGCCTGGAATGGATATCCGCGGGGATTAGTCGGTAACAGAATGTGAGAAGACGAAAAAGAAGACACCACATCAGCATTCATCCGTGTTCCCACTAACAACCACCGGATCAGGAGTTGGCGCTATGAAAAAAAGTTGCATCTTTGGCAACTTTTTCTCTTCATTGCGGAAGTCAATAAAAGAAGCACGAAATTGCAAAATTGGCACCCTAGACCGCGGGAAACTATATGACGCTTTGTATGCTTCGTCAGGCATCATCTTGGTCATTGTATGTCTGGGCAGTCCCTGCGGTACCCAAGGGCATGATCGCCCTAAGACAGCCTGTCCACTCCACCCAAGGGCGCCGATCGGGAGGCGCATTCTTTCTCGCGCATGCCCGTGGCCGGCTTGCGGTTGGGCGATTGACAAAGGCCATTCAGCTCGTGAATACTTCTCCGGCGGTTCCTGTGCCATTCTTTTCGCTTATGACAGAATTTCTGATGAGATAGGCTCTTTTTGACACGATCCCGGAACCAGAAGCACAAGGAACGACGAGAACCGGCGATCAGCGGGTGTCTCTGCTGTCATCGTGAATGTGGCAGGCTCTGCAACAGGACCACAACCTGAGACAATGATACTCCTCGACCGCATCCGAACCCGAGGCAGTGAGGACCCATGGCTGGGGTGGGCGGCTACATATACAGAGCGGCCGAGCCAAATCGCATATCGAAGGCTAGTCCGATCATGCATATAAAGCTGTCCACACCGTCTCCAATTGATACGTTTGCATCCGACCACCGTCAAACACCGCCGAGGGCCCTATTACGTACTCTATTCTCCACACCAAATTTGGCCCCGCGGATTGCCATACACGAAACATCCTCTTCAGAAGGCATGAATAATATCGGCCACGCAATATTTATGCCGGAGTGAGGTTTGCTGATGTATGCAAAATGTTTTTGGGTTTCGGCTTATGCAACTAGGGTTTTCTCGGAGTCCTATGCCGAGCATGCGAGACATCGCCGATATACACGTCCGGCCGTCGGCGGAGGACCGGCGGAAGAAGGCGGGGAAGCTCGTGACACCCCAGCCCGAAGCCCAGTGGTTGACCCTGGTTTGCCCTGAAGCGTTATAAGTATCGGAAGGCTTACATATGCGATTCGGTACAACTCTGCTTTTCCTCTTTCTTCAGCTGCCGCGTCGCGAGACGCTGTTGACCAGTTTCGCATCCCCGGCCTTTGGCTTAAACGATTAAGTCGTTCTGTTCCACCGAAATCCCGAAGCTGTTCCCAATCGGCGCCAGTATAGTGCAGCGGCACGCTGAGTCGGGCTATGCCGGTTGATGAGCGCATTCGTAGACGACATATTCCAACGGCGCGCGAGCCGCGACCTGCCTTTTCTGTCCGCACCCGGATCACCGCACGACGCTGACACTTCTCCGTCTTCGCCTATAAGTAATGGATCTCTGTGGGGTTGGAGGTCACAAAGGCCACTCTGTATCTCTCGCGACACCTCTCCGCAATCCGGCGGTCATATAATAGGTGAGGCATGTGCACATTTGTATAGCCGTCCCATTCAATTGAATGTCCCCTCATAGCAATGCAACTGCTATCGCTTGATCATCTATTGTCCACGCCTGGAGGTATGGTGCTTTCGACACCACTTATCTTGCAATGCACGTACGGGAGCGTGGACGGAAAATACACAAAGATCAAGGATTGTGGCAAGGTCACCTGTTCCAACTCGGAGAATTGGGATCCAGAGGCAAAAGCTCCACAGTCGCCGCCGAAGAAATGAGAAGTACTGCGCATCCCGTGTGTCTCGCTTCTGTCCCTCGTTCTAAAGTTCTGCTTCTCACACAGCACTTCTAGGGTAGCCAGCGGTCCAACCGTATTCTTTCCTTCGCTCATTGGGTATGTTGCTTTCTTACAAGGACGTCTAATATGTTATCAAGCGCTCAACACCTTCACAGGCATCCCTCAGCTTTTCCGCTCACGTCTCACGATACGCCTCACGAAACATTATCTGCACAACATAATACCTTCCTTCCTCACTTGGGTACCAACGCATAGCAATGTATTTCTCCTGCGCTGCATCGATTAGCCGTAAGACTCTGTTACTTGGCAGTGCGGCCATCAGGGAGCCCATCGCCGCCAGTGGGCGTATCAGGCTGGCACCATCAGCGTTGCATTGCGACACATCAGCGAGTCTACGATGATTGCTCAAGCCGGTTATGACAACCAGCAGTGGTCTATCGACACCCCAAAGTTGCCTCGGATGACTTATCATGGAAGAGAGATGGATAGCACAGCGACCGCCCACACGCAAAATCGGACGCTCCTAACATCAGCAGGCAGTGCCCTCGTTGTGCTTCGAGACTCGGCTGGCAACGAGGATAGATTCTGGACTTGGTCAGCTTGTATCCGGAATCCAGAGATGGTCGATGGGCGTTGCCAAAAGTTACTCGGTTTGAGATAGCAGTCATACTCCGCCTCCTAGCCCGCACCCCAAACTTAGCCAGGTCTTTTTACCCTATAACCGGATGAGGCTCATGTAACGGGCTGGGTCGTTGTCCAAATGTGAATCTGCGGACCGTGATTACATCAGGCATTTGCAGCTCGCAATGAATTGATAACCCAGTCAACCATCAGCGCATCACGCTACGGCAGTACCAAATGTGTTGAAGTGTTTTGGCTCACTGTTGATGCAGAAAGTCGACGGAACAGGGCTCTCCCAGTAGAACAATAAATCCCTATTCTTCCCACAAGGTGGTCTTAGTCTCCAAACCGTGGCGAGGTCAGGAAGATCATCTAGTAGAGAACACGAACGGTATCAGTCATTAGGGCAAGCCCGAGGAGTGGAGAAGCACGTGCCTGCCGCGTGCAATGTGGGAAGTCCCACAATGCAAGAACGCGGTGGAATTCACTGCCACGTGTTATCGTATACTCCCTAATAAATCACGGTTAATGTTCCCGTCTCAATGTGGTTACCACAACCTTCACGGAATACACAAGGCCCGCGTATGGCATCACGAGTCAGCGCACTAGAAATGTAATGCAGAACATACCACTTCTTTGAGGCTCCTCGGGTTTGACACGGTCCTTAAGACCGGGTTTTCGCGCTAAGGGTCGCTGTGTCATTCCGTTCGAATTCGGTGGAGTTACGACGGGTCCAGGAATACAAAGGAACGCGGAGATAGGCGGACCCCCATCCCTAAAACTTGGTTAGCCACTACCCTGAATACCCTTAGTATCTGAGGGTATCGAGGTGACGCAGCGCGAAATAATGCTTCAAATTCCCCAGCGCAAGCACTTAGCAGTTCCTGTTCTCCATTCAGTGCGGTTTTGACGGTACTAGAAAGGCGCTGGACTGCTTACAGCCTTCAGGAGAGATAGCACTCGGCCAGCAGCCCTCGGAAGTTCAATGTGCAGGCAGCTGCACATTAGCCTGTGGCGCTTTGTCGTCTTATTCGATCACACCACGCCATCAAGCACCATGTGCCTATCACGTTGTTGTGCTTCTGCAATTGCAAATCAATGACGACAGATCTAGGGTTATCAGCATCTTTCGACGTCAATGCGAAGGATCCCCAAGTGCAGAGAGGGTAGTAGGTATACTTTTGGTATCCGGCTCCGACTTCTAAGGGTCTTTGAGGGTGAGCCGTGAAAAATGGAGCCTGTGACCGCGGAGAAGGGAAACGCCACACGTGCGGCACCGGCAGTAATTGACGTCACCAACCCCGCTTCCCTTCTTCTCACTTCTCGCGTCGTCCTTTCTGCTACTTTTCCACCTTACCGTGCGTCCTCACTGTGAACGGCGATTCGCGGTTCTGTTTAAAATATCTTTGCGATCCTGGCTGATTGATTGTTCCTGGTACCTGAGATAGGCACGGCCGCCGACATTGCATCGTTTGCTGATGTTTGGCACGTTTGCTTGACGTCACCTCCAAAACGATGCTTCTAACTGGTATACTCCCAGACTAACGTCTCTCCCGTCCTCTGGTGCAGCTCCCCTTAATATCGCGGATACCGATGATTTTGCATGGTCTGGCTTTCCTGGCGGCGATGCTTTCTCACTGTTCGGCGCTGCAAGACATTCGCTTTTCACTGCTCACCTCTCACTTCCCTACATCGTGGGCCTGTGTGACCCGGACGCAAATGCGCCGTCTTCTCGTTCGGCTAGCAGTTATTCTGGTCGTTTCATTTCTGCTCACATTCGGTAGATGCCCGAGAATTCGTGAGATGAACTGACGACGTTGTTGTATCGGTGCCACGGCTATAGAAACTTCTCGGCTGGCCCGTGCCGGCGACCGGCACTTGATCTTGGCCGGCTGCCACCTCCTTTCTGCAATTTGCTCTCGCATCCCGTGTGAGAGCTTCGAATGGGCTCAAGTGCGCTGATATGGAAATACTTCTTCGGACAAAGGCTCATCCACTCGACCCGGCGTTGGCCTTCGAAGAGAAAGCTAAGGGTCTGCAATGACTGAACGCTACGATTGAACTCCTCGCTGTTCTGTGATGCATGTGTTCTGTGACGTTATCAATGTCTGAACGTACCTTCTCCGGCATTGTAACCGGTGAGCAACTTCGTATTTGGGCTTAGTGTACAGATTTTCGACAGATCAAGGCTGACTAGGAAGGCTCCGGAAGAGGTTCTGCCCTAACCGCTGACCATACTGCCAAGAATCAGACTCGGCTCGGTACCCGTAGTCCCTTGTTGGCAGAAAACTGTTCGCCTTGGGGAGCAGGCTGGCGTATAAATACACAGTCTTTTACCCTCTCAAAGGACCAGGAGCAGTCACCAGCCTGATCCAGTCCGCCTCAATCACTCCCCCAAACTTTCAAGACATCGACAATGCAGTTCTCTGGCCTCCTTGCTTTCTTCATCACCCTCTTCGCGTTCGGCCTTCTGGTCAGCGCCGCCCCCGTTGAGGAGCGCGACATTGACAAGCGCGACATCGTCTCTGAAGTGCTGTCCGCGGTCCAGACCCTGCAGACTGAGGTCCTCTCCGTTGTCGACTCGATCTGTAGGAACCACTCTTCCTCGTCTCAAATGCGAATGGTAATTGACGGAATTAATCAGCTCTTCTCAGCCCCATCACGGCTACCGCCAATGATATCCTGCCCCTGGTGGACCAAATCGAGAGTCTCGTCGCCGGCGCGACTCTCAACCTCGATCTTCTCGGTCTCCTGAAGCGCGAGGAGCTTGATGCCCGTCAGCTCGGTGACCTTACCACAGAGATCGCCGACGTCCTTGGTGGTATCATCTCGGTACGGTGACCTTCCCCTGAACTTACGCTTCCTGCAAGGCTGATCTCGTCCTATTAGAGCGTCACCGGCGTCCTTGGTGGTTTCACCGGCGTCTCCGGTCTCAGCGGCGTTACTAGCATCCTTGACGACCCCCTCTCCACAATCCTCACGGTTGTTGAGGGTCTTATCCCTGGCGTCCTCACCATAGTTGCTGGCCTCCTTGGCACTGTGGTCGGTCTCCTCGGCAGCCTTGGCCTGAGCAGCCTCCTTGGCATCCTCGCCCTCTAAGTCAGCAACGTCTCCCCCTCGGAGTCCTCTGAACTGACGCGTGGGAATAGAAACAGATTCTCTCTCCCTGGTTCAAAAACAGACTGTGCCCGTTCCGTCTAATTGCTGCTGAAAGCTGTATCAATAAGCTCTATTCTGGGTGCGTAGATATAGCTCGGTAGTCTTCAAATTGCAGTCCCCACGTTGTTTCCCAACTCGGCCGCGCGTAGTCGTACCGTGTGTACGAGAATATGCGAGAATCGCGACGCAAGCGACGCGTGGACATCACGAGCTCCGTCCGCGTGGTCGTTCTTCCGGTCATTGTCAAGAATTGAAGAAGAGCTTCCGTCGGCATCTGTGGCATTGTCATATCTTCTGACTCGTCATTCCTTCTAGCTTGCAGTGCGTCTGACACTCCTCGGACGGGCTGATATCTCGCCAGCACATTGAGGGGACGTGCCACGACTTTTGGGATCACCCAACAACTGCGGAGAATGCTGCAGGGATGCGTCATCAAGTGGTCTGTTAACGACAATCAACGGAAGTCGGGCGCGATTGCACAAAAATCCACGTTACTATCAACAGTGTGCAGGACACGGTCCCACCAGCGTTTCTGGACCCCAGCCAACCCAGACGACAAGCATCCGAGATGAAGACACTGTAACGAGGGCAGAGCGCCTCAAAAAATGCAGCCGCAGAGCCTTGCTTACGAGCAGTTCAGGTGAGACATGAAGAAACGCGTTGAATTCGACGCGTCTGGGACGCGATTTTGGACGCGTCGGAAGCTGTGCCGCGTCGAGAAGCAGAGAAGCACCGAGCTCGACGGAGGGGATACTGGTGCCGTGCTACGTTTTTATGCTTATTCAGAAGCGCTTTTTGACCGCCGGCGGGCTGGTCGATAGTCTGTGGAAGCCTGTCAGAGAGCTTTTCTACCGAGAAACGCAGAAAAGGCGCGACGTTTCTGCGCTGACAGGAGGTAACGGCACGATAACCCCCGGCACGTGTTTTTCTGCCTCCGCCATGCAGGTAGACGCGACCCACACAAATCGCAGGACGATCATCATCCTTCTCCCATCCCGACTCATCCTTCTACGCTCCTTCGTTTTCTAACGGCGCTGTCCGTCAATACCAGGCCATGAACGGCCACTCACACGCGCCGAGCTCCACATCCGGCATCCCGTCGCACAACCCCTCCACGACGTCGCTTCCGCTCGAAGACGATGTGTTCTCTCCGACCAGTGGCGCGGCCGGCAGGCTGCTCGAACGCGCCGAGCGATACCTACAAGCCAAGGATCAACAATTACAGTGGGCCGGAAGACTTGGACAGACGGTTCTCAATCAGCAGCTCGCCATGGAAGCTCTCGTCTCGCGCATCAAGGAAGAGGAGGTCTTTGGATATGGGGACAAGGTCGGTGCGAAAGAGGACGAGGAGCTGAGGAGCATTCAAGAGATGATGCAAAAATGGGAGAAGGAGATTACGGATGAACTTTCTCAGCTGAAGCACGACGTACGCATGTCCGCCTGCATTTGTCGTTGAAGAACTGACGCGCATATATGTGCAGGGTCCCGAAGGTGCTCCTGTCCCATACGTGCCTGACCGGGAGGCCACTACGCTTGAAAGCCCGGACAATGACCTCGATTCTACACCACGACACCACCTCGAAAATCAAACAGGCCTTCTGCCCTCTACCAGCGCCACGTCTGCCGCCCAGTCATCCCGACGAGCAAAGAATGCGGCTCACCGGAATGAGGACGCAGGTACGTATGTGGGCAATTATCATGAGCCGCAATTGACGCGTCATTCGTCAGGTTTTGCACTCGAAATATCCGATTCTCTTATCGTTGAGATCCGCCGACTGCAGGGCCTGCTTCAGGAGCGCGATAAGCTCATCTCCGATGTGGCAGAAGCGACTCGACACCGCGACGAAGAGCTCCTCACCCTGAAGCAACAAGTCAAGAATCTGGAGCAGAACTCTGAGAGGTTCCGGGAGGAGAACTGGGAGCTCGAGATGCGGCTGCAGGAGACATCGCAGAAGGAGTCAGCTGCGGCTTCGGAAGCTCGTCGCCTGGCAAGCGAAGAGAAGAGGCTCATGCGCGAGCTGACCGGCACGCGTGGAGAGAACGAGTCCCTCAAGGCGAACGTCGAGCACATGGAGAAGCAGCTCGAGGAGCGCGCCCAGCAACACGAGAAGGCGTCTGCGCAGTGGCGGCTGGATCAAGTGCGGCTTACGCGCGAGAAGAGTGACCTTCGCCAGGTGCTGGAGGAAGAACGTTCCCAGGAGGAGAGGCGGAAACGCATGCGCATCGTTAGCGGATCATCCCTTCGATCCTCGCGGATTCCTCAGGACGATGAGGAGGACGATGAAGTTGAGGGTGACCTCTTCGCTCCGAGCCGAAGCCGCAAGTCTCTACCTCTCGGCACCATTCCTACTTTGGACGTCGAAGACGCCGACGAGACCGAGGAAGAGTCTGAAGAGGATCCGGCACTCGGATCCGCTCTTGGCCCACCCAAAACTCCAACCGCCCGAAGTGCAAAAATGGAAGCAATGCGCTCGCAACTTTCACATTCTCACTTGCGTCAGTCAGCACTTTCCCGCAAGGCTGCCAAGAAGGGCAGCGCCGATTCTCTGGCACCCCCTGTCCCTGCATATGAGCAAGAGGAGGAGGAGGACTGGGAGGAAGAAGCCGAACTGGGCGATTTTGGCTCCACACCGTCGGCGCGTGGCCGAGCTGCTCGCGGTCGTCGTGGCACCGGCGCCAGAGGCCGTGGCGCTGGCCTGGCTACTGGCAGGTCACGCGTTGCCCTTCAAGAAGTTGTTCTTCCCGACTCTCCATCGCCTTCGCCCCCTTCAATTGAGCTCGACGAAGCTCCTCTGCATCATGAATCATCTCCTACGCCCAGTCAAAGCACTGTCAGTGGGACTCTCAGCATGGACCCCCTATTTGTGGCGTCTCCCACACCACCCGGATCTCGTCCTACGTCCATGGTGCACGGCTCCAGCCCACTCCGTCGTGTTACTGGTGCGAGTCTTGGCGACGAGCTCGGCGATCTGAATTGGACCGACCCCGAGGAGAAACGCGAAATGGCAGAAGCGGAGATGCAGACCGACCCTGTTCAACCCGTTATCCAGATCGTTGAGAAAGAGGTCATCAGAGAAGTGCCTATTGAAGTGATCCGTGAGGTCGAAAGGCGCGTAGAGATCCCCATCGAGGTCGAGAGGATCGTCGAGAAACGCGTCGAAGTGCCTGTGGAAGTCATCAGGGAGGTGGAGAAGAGGGTCGAAGTGCCCATCGAGGTCATTCGGGAGGTCGAGAAGATCGTGGAGGTACACGTGGAGAAGATCGTCGAGAAGGAGGTCATCAGGGAGGTGCCGGTCGAGGTCATCAGGGAAGTCGAGAAACGCGTCGAAGTTCCGGTTGAGGTCATCCGTGAGGTCGAGAAGCGCGTTGAGGTCCCAGTTGAGGTCATCAAGGAGGTTGTCAAGCTGGTCGAGGTGCCTGTGGAAAAGATCGTCGAGAAGCGGGTGGAAGTTCCAGTCATCGTCGAAAAGCGCGTCGAGGTCCCCGTGGAGAAGATCGTCGATCGCTTGGTCGAGGTACCCATCGAACGCATTGTGGAGAAGCGCGTCGAGGTGCCAGTAGAGATAGTCAGAGAGGTCATCAAGGAAGTCGAGAAGCGTGTCGAAGTGCCGGTCGAAGTTATTCGGGAAGTCGAAAAACGCGTTGAGGTGCCAGTCGAGAGAATCGTCGAGAAACGTGTCGAGGTTCCTGTGGAAGTCATTCGGGAAGTGGAGAAACGCATCGAGGTCCCGGTCGAGGTCATCCGCGAGGTGGAGAAGCGCGTTGAGATTCCGATAGAGATCATCCGCGAGGTCGAAAAGCGCATCGAAGTCCCTGTGGATCGCATTGTGGAAAGGATTGTCGAGGTGCCGGTCGAGCGCATCGTCGAGAAGATCGTCGAAGTGCCGGTAGATCGCATCGTGGAAAAGATCGTCAAGGTACCCGTCGACCGCATCGTGGAGGTCGAGAAGCGCGTTGAAGTGCCCGTGGAGGTCATCCGGGAGGTTGAACGGCGCGTTGAGGTCCCTGTTGTGGTCATCAAGGAGATTGAGAAGCGCGTGGAGGTCCCGGTGGAACGCATTGTGGAACACATTGTGGAGAAGATTGTCTATCGATCACCTCCAACAACACCCCGAATTGCTGCCTCACAAGCTCAGGAATCTCCGACCACGCCCCGCTTCGTTGCACCTCCTTCCCGAACCGACACCGACACCGGCGACGATGGCTATGCGACTGCGACCGAAGGCCGACCCACTACCGCCATGTCTTCGACGACCGACGAAGAATACGCTGATGCACGTAGTGTCGCCACTGCGACACCAACACAGGAGTTCTACTCTGTCAGTGAGGGTGGCGATAGCCGCGATCTTCTTGGCCATACTGCAGATGATGAGGAAGAAGATGGCACCGAGTATGCCGAGAGCGTTCAGACAGCGCCTCGGCGCCGCGAGGGAGCCACTCGGAGGGGGCCCATCGACGCCATCTATGAACCGATTATGCAGGAGTCCGAATCAGACCCGGAGCCCGAGCCACAACCCAAGCGACAAATGGCTGAGGTGGAAGTGCAGACGGACGAATGGGTACCACCACTGCCCTCGCCGATCCTTGAGAACCTCCCCGCGACCGGCGGCAGGGGCTTGTTCCTGGTCGGTCCGAAGTCGCAGATGACCTTTGTTCCTAGCCAACCTCAGCCGATGTCGGCTGCATCTGCAAGCACGACGTCGCTTACTCTTCCCGTTTCACGTGGATCCAATATGACTGCCGCCACCGTCCCTGTATCTCTCCGCGGCTCTGGTGAACGAAGGGCAAGCAGGCGTACTCCGAGTATTGAGTCGGTCTTTGCGATGGAACAGCCTCAGGGCCTCAAGACGAGTACAACGCCGAGTGTCGTGCTAGACCGCACAAAACCGCCCGTCATGTCGCTGCCGCCTCCTCCGCCGTTGCCGCCTCCCAGTGCATTGTCGCTTAGCAAGCCACAGCCTCCTCCTCGGCCGACTTCCCCACCACCGCCAGAGCTCGTCGCGCGTGCGACATCGCCAACCTTCGGCCCTTCTTCATCCAATTTTCTACTCGCTCCACCTCGTCCTGGCCTCCGTCAATCTGGATCTGTGCCTCCTCAGAGCATCCGCCCGCTTCCCTCTGTTACCAGCTTCCGCTCCGCAAAGAGTCCGAGCTCGCTAGTTTTCCCTTCAACGTCCCTCGCTCCTGTCGCCGGATCTCCGCCCGATGCTCAGCGGCATGGGCAAGCTTCCCAATCGCAGGTATCTCTGGTCTCTAGCCGTCCCTCCTCCCGTCGGCAGTCAGTATCAAGCATTGGAAGCGAGCGTGTTCATTTTGCTGCACAGCCTCCTCGACCTCCACAAACGCCCGGCAAACGAACAACATCCAACATTTCAGCTCCGCAACCGAACTCGACAGATCCGGCGATCATCCACTCTATCACGCAGACCATGATTGGCGAGTTCCTGTACAAATACAATCCCAAGGCGCTGCGAAGGGGTTACCAGAAAGAGAGAAACAAGAAATTCTTTTGGGTTCACCCTTACACCAAGACACTCTATTGGAGCGATGTGGATCCCGGTGCATTGGGTACGACGGAGACTGTCGCGAAGAGCGGTAAGTGACGATGTCGCAGCTGACTGCGTGGTTCTGATGCTCGTCCAGTGTACATCGAGTCTGTGAGGACCGAGGAAGATACCAATCACAAGCCTCCTGGTCTGCATCAGGAGAGCATCGTAGTATCGACCTCCACCAAGGAATTGAAGTTCACGGCTCCTACAAAGGAGCGACACGAAATTTGGATTAACGTACGCTCATATATATGAATGTTTTATCTCATCTAATCACTCTCGCAGGCTTTACGATACCTCATTGCCCGTCCTCAAGATGCTCCTGTTACAGCCCCAGAACCGGGCAACGATACCTCTATTACTGCCGGTCCTATCAACAGTACACCTATCAAGAGCAATACCCTTACCAGTCCACGAAGTCCACGATCATTTCGCAGCCTCAGTAATACCGGTGTGAACGAGCACGGCTGGAACGTTGCTCCGAACGTCACGCCTCGTGCCAAGCGGAGCCATTCGCAGGTGTCTACTGGTTCTGCTAGTAAGCGGCCAGGTACTCCGGCAGCAGAGTATCTGCGCTTGAGTGAAAGTCCGCAAAAGCCCGGCACGCCTTTCGTTGTCAATCCCGAGGTCTACCACGATCACGAATACGAGGACCTGGATGATGTCGATGAGACCTTTGAAATGGCGGACGATACCAACCCTGACGAAGGCTATGAAGGACTCGAAAACGTCCGGGCATGCTGCGACGGCAAACATGATGTCGGCACACTGGCGTCACATCCTCCGCATATGCACGACTACCACCACAATAGGTTGTTCCAAAGCCGCGGCAACGGTAATGCCCCCACAATGGCCCCTCCACCACAACCTCGATTGGCGCCGCCTCCGCCACCAGACATGCCGGAGCGACCCTCGTCGCCTTCGGCTTGGTCTTTCCGTTCCAAAGGCAGCAATCGGTCGGGTAGCGGTCTCTTCTCGGGTGGCTCTCTCCCACGCAGCCTCTTTGGCTCCAAGCGACGAAAGACGGTTGGCACGTCTGGTCGTTGATATATCAGTTGTACCTTGTATGCTCTCCCATTCCTTATACCCGCTTTCATCTGCTTCTCATCCATATTCTGATTATGACGATATCCCCTTGTATAAACGCCGCTCACTTGCGTTCCTCTTCTTTATTTCGCACTTGGTATTTTGTTGCTGCCTGTCCTTTCCCCTGTTGACTCGGGTGTACTTCTGGTCCCTCGTATTGCTGTTATGGCCAATCCTCACATGAATATACAGTCGTTTTGTGGACTCTTTCGGAGCGGCAGGCGGTGTGCACTGAGAGTAGAGTCTTACGCCAGCACTGCGTAATCGAGTACAACGTATCCCTCTTCTGGGGACAGGATCACGCCTTCCGAATCAGCTGACGTCCAATCCTGCTCTTCTCCAAGGTTGACTGCTGACTGCTCGCCTCCCCATCAAATTTGGGTGCCTCTCCGGGCGTCTGTTCGATGGAAGGATCTTGGAGGCTCTTGGACGTTTGACCGCCGCATGCCGTACACGCCTTCATACCTCTTTATTTCTCGTCCTGCTGGCAGCGCTGATGGCCGCCCCCAACGATGGCTCAAGTTCAGTGCTCAGGCTGTAGTTAAATGCAATCCTCCAACCACTCCACATCACCAACATTGTCAATCCGTAACTTGCGCCCGGACCAGCCATGGCGCTGAATGATCCCCTCCTCTCGATCCAATGCATCAAAGAGCTCAGGGTACGCCATCGCCCCATCCTTTCCAACGCACGCGCTTGACAAATATCCGTTCGCTTCACAGGTCCACCACACGTACACTGCCGTGCCTGGCGCAGTCTGCGACGAGAACGACCAGCCTGTCGATCTCAAGAAGGGTTTTGTCGGCATGTGAGCGCCGGTCGTACCAGTTACGCGGTGCTTGCTGGCTGAGTGGACGATGCGCTCCTGCACTAGGCGCACATACATCGTCCCGCAATACACGAGTGTCGTGGCAGAGGGTTGCCCTGGCTGGACCCTCTCCACCGCCAACAAGCCTCGGCAGGACCAGGACTACCTCATCAGCATCGCCGATAGGAAGTACGTCTACCTAGACGGTGCCTCCCCGACGGCATACAAGACCCGGGTCTTCGACGTGCACCTCATCCGAGGCAAGACCGCGCTGCGCCAGCTGATAGACACGAAACAGATCTCAGGATACACGGAAAATATCAACAGGATTCGTGCGGGAGTGGACAGCCTGTTTCTCGTCTGGCGGAGCATCGTATGCGTCGAGCTGGAGACTCCGCCCTTGTATACCGGCGGGGAAGACGATGTGGAGTAGAGTCAGCAGTGTCGTGTCGCGATACAGGGAAGGCCGTACGCTGCGAGACGTAGTACGAGCAGCAGTTGTTGTACCATTGATCGCCAGTGGACGCGTTAAACGACTCCGCACCGACCATTGATGCGGAACAAATGTTTGTTGTTTTTGCCAAAGAAGCAGCGCGGGCCCTTGGTGAACTGATCGGAAACTCAATGAAGCGCAACCGCCCCTCGGGAGGTATATCGGAGCCGTTCCCGTTCCCCCGGCGGCCGGAGGAACTCTAGCGGAAGCGTGGTCCCGGCGCTGCATAGGATTGCCCGAAGAAGCGTACCGTAGATAGGCAAGGACGGGACTCAGAATCTAAGGTGACCGCCGGGTTTGGAGGGTTCATGGGTAGGATGAGGCGACCGTGTTGAGTCCATGATATACATCTTTTCGCGCTGCGTTTAACTCGGAGCCGACGCCCCGACAAAGGAACTCGCACTTTTTGCTTCTTGGCCTGATCTACCCTACCCCACCGATCCGGAGCGGCACCGGAGGGTCCCAATGCGGAGGGCCTGTTCAGCGGTGACCCGCCGCGGCGCCTAGTTTGAATGTCGAAAGGATACGATGCTAATAATTTGATAGGCTACGCACTGGGTTGGCGCTGACGGGATCTCCTCAAATTAGTGTTGAGCATCGCCATACATTCCCACCGCGAGATGCCACAGACTGGGCATCTTCTCGCGCTTGATGCACGTCGGTGAAACCTTGACCACGGAACAAGTTGACATTCGAGTCAGCGGGGCTCCGGTCGGGTCATTGCCACAGGAAGCACGGCGGGTTGATGCCGTTCCTGGCGCACCGGTCCGCCCAATGAGAGGGCAAAGCGCCTGACAGGTTCAGTGTGCCTGTTTGTCCGAGTGCATTCAAGGCAGGGGCGCTGGGCGTCGGTCAGCTGCCCCGGGCCAAGCGTCGATCGACTCAGGGTCAGGGTGCTGCCTGTCCACCCCACTGTTCCCCACAAGGGTGCGAGGGGCGGAAGGGCGTACGTTGGGGGGCAGGGGCAGTACCTTCTGCGAAGTGCGGCCGATGGGGTGGTGCCAGGCAGGACGTTTGTCGCCCAGCTCGCCGAAGTCGCTAAGCCGCAGCGGCCTTCGTCACCAAAGCTAGAGAGGAAGACCACAGAAGGTTTTCCGGGATGGGCGGCGCTCGCGATCAGATGGACTTTTCTATTGGTTCTATGAAATAACGTTACGGTATAGCATCCCAAGTGACATAAAAAGTGAGCAGATGTGCCGTGTTTTCCGCTAACCCTCCGCCCTTATGGATGAGAGCAGGAAGCCGGTCGCGGGCCTAGTCGTACACTCCTTCCTCCCCTCTCCGCTCCGCTGCAAGATGTAACAAAGCACCTAGACGCTGACCTCGCCGCTGCTGCCTCCACCCTCCTTGTTACCCTCGATCTGCTCCGCGGCCTTCCTCTCGCGCTTCGTCATCTCCCGCCACTCCGTTCCGTCCTCTCCCAGGCGCACGAGCTTGTCATGCGGGATATACCTTGTGGGCCAGTACCAGATATACACTGCCGATGCGAGGAGGATCACGAGCGCGTCGAGCCCGAAGAAATAGCCCTCGTGCGTCGGGAGGTAGCCGAACCAGCCTTGGGAGAACTCGATGACACGGTAGACCTGGCGGATGAGGACGAGGACGGAGGAGACGTACAGCGCCCAGAGAAGCTTGCGCCACCGCCCGCCGACGGCGCCCTGCGTGCGTGTCTTGTAGTCAAAGTAGGTCACCTGGACGATGAAGATGACAAAGCTGCCTAGGTTGACGGCGAGCCCAGCGAGCAGGATGTTGTCCCCCAGTGTGAGCAGGTTGGCCGCATTTGTCACCTGCTGCGGCGTCGAGTTTGCGCTCAGGTCGGGGCGCGCGAGCAGCGCTGCCGCCCCGCCTACCTGGATCAGGAAGGATACGGCGTCGGAGATGATGAATACCCAGGCGACGAGGGAGGGGCGGAAGAGGGAGAAGCGGGAGCCGACATAGTCCATTATGCGCCCGAGGAGGATGTACTCTGCCGCGGCGGTGAAGATTGGGGCGAGGATCGTGCACGACAGCTGCATCTTGTAGAGGGACTGGTCTGGGGTGTTCGTCAGCAGGGGTATATAAGTTTGCGTGTTGGGGAATGGGCTCACTGTTCAGATCCCTCGTGTTCTGTGCGCGCCCGCCGAAACCGATTGTCTCCATTATTCCGCCGAGGATGAGGGCGATGAACCACCATGTCCTGTACTGGAACATGCGACCGATGAGGAGGGCGGTGACGAGGGCATAGAGGATGACAGCGACGAGGGCGGCGGCGAAGGAGGGCAGGTACGGCCAGATGGAGCTCTGGGCGATGTGGTGCGGGTTGGGCGTCGAAGTCGCCGTTGCTGCGGCCGCTTGGGCGATTACGGAGGCGAAGGCCGAGGTGGCGGAGGCGTAGTTGTAGCCTGAGGGAAGGGTCGTCGTGATTGTTGCGATGCCGGGGAGTGTGAAGGCGACGACTGTGGGTGCGGTGAGGATGCCGGACATGGCTGAGTTTTGAAAGGAGGGAGGGCGCTACTGCGAGGGAACGAGGGGGTGGTCGACGAGAAAGGGACGGGGCGAGGTGGTTATGTTCTGTCAGGGCCGGCTATGTATGGGAGGAGGGAACTGCGCCGGCGGCCGGGCGTCGTACGAGGCCGGGTTTTGCAGTTCGGGAGCGGTGGGCCGGATGGAGATAGGTCGTGCCGGCCCTGATACCCCCAGCCTGCGCACTCCCATCGTGTCTGAATTGCAGGGAGCCAGCCTCTGCCTGCCCCTCACCGCCTCGGCGTCGGAGTCCAGCAGAATGAAAAAGGTGGCGAGCTCACGGCGGCCGGCGCCACACGGTCCCTGCACTGGGCGCTCCGTGCGTGAGACGCGGCATGGAGCAAACTGAGGGCTTGCAGTGGGTTGAGGTGCACGCCAGGCACACGGAAGCGCACAAATCATGCACCGCCACGCTAGAGATCTGCTGACTCATCTCCTGCACCTGCCAGAGTTTCGCGCTCGGGGTGCACGTTGTCCCTTGTTTGCACAAGCCCTGACGCTTGGCGCTGGGCAGATGACTTGCACACCAACGGGATGGAGGCCACCATCTCGAGCAGCAACGCTGGTCTGTCTCGCCCCACGCGGACCGGCCTCCTTGGCGCGGCATCATAGGCGCTTCGAACACATTCCAACATCCTGACGCGATTCCCGTAATCTATCTCTAGATATCGGGAATAGCAACCAGACTGTGCTGCAACTGCGCCATCAAACAATGCCAAGAACGCGTCAGAGCGCCCAGCCCCGCAGTAGATGTTGATCAACACGATCCAGCGAGATAAGATGCCCATCATCGTGTCAACACGCTCCCCTCCCATCCAAACAAACCATCAACCCTCCAAACCCGGCGGTCACCTTCCCTTCTTCCTAGATATTCCCAGTCCCCGCCCTTGCTGCGCGTTGCCTAACAATGGTACGCTTCTTCGGGCCATGCAGCGCCGAGACCCAAGCTCTGTTTAGAGTTCCTCCGGCCCCCGGGGGGACGGCTCCGATATACCTCCCGAGGGGCGGTGCGCCTCATTGAGTTCCCACTGCTTCTTTTGGCAGTGACAACGAGCATCCGTACTGCATCATTTGCCTTCGTTGAACGGGTACACTGGCTCTCAATGGTACAACAGCTTCTGACGCACTTCTTGCGTGCCGCTCCGGATCGTCGGCGGGGTAGATCAGGCCAAGAAAGCAAAACGTTTCCTCCTCCGGCTGTCGGGGTGCCGGCTCCGAGTGATTCACCGAAAGGCGAGTTCTTGTGCCTTACTTCGGTGCGAGGCGTCACGGGTATTCTGGCTGGATCCTCTCTGCTGGATCCGAAGCGACGTCTTAAATACGCGAAGCCGCCAACCCTAGTCCAATTGGCTATATAAGGCACGCTTTTGCGCGTGGATGCCCGTTGTGGAATGCATTATTACTTTGATGCCTGATCGAAGACGGCAGGTTTCTCCGCATTTCGACTTGATCCATAGGCGAAGCGACCGATGCCGCAGCGATTGCGTAGTATGCGTTTATCGAAGGAAGTGATCCGCACGTGAAGTGACAGATCCTTCTCTGTCGCATTAAACAGAGCGCGTACTGCGCATAGATGCCGTTGTGTAAGTGAGCTGTCCGCGACCACCGTAATATGTGCACGCATTATGGTTGAGGGAGGGATTTGGGCACTCTGAGAAGTGCACCAACGTCGATTTCGTCCTAATAAACGCATGCCGATAGACAGATTTATTACCCCAAACGTGCACGGAAGGAAGAGAGGAGAGGTGGTGTAAAAAACGACGCCTAGATATCTTCTGCAGGCTCGGAGCGAGAAGAGACATCCTCCAGATGGTGACCGGTAGCTTTCTCGAGTATCGCGTGGACCGCTTCGCGGTTCTCCAGGTGATGTTCTCCCCTGTAAGCTTCCACCTGATCCACCTCGCCAAAGATCTTGTCCATGTGTTCGAGACTGATGCCTTTGGTCTCCGGCCAGAAGAATAGCACTGCGAGTGCTGTGAGCAATGGTGAACGATTTGCTGATGAATGCATACCCATTAGGAAGCCCAAAGTGTTGATGCCAACCAGAATCCAGTAGGCATTGTGACCGACCGTATCAAACATCACGGGCCATGCTTGATTAATCCAAAGGGTTGTAGTCTGTTGGGCTGCCTGAGAGATGTTCACGCCCTTATCGCGCAAGTGCGTCGGGAAAATCTCGCTCGCGTAGATCCAAGCCGTTGGACCGAGGGCGCCGCTGTAGGCCTGGGTGGGCGTGAGCATCGCTACTCCAGCAGTGGTGTTCCACCTACCATTTCAATAATGAAGATGAATATAACTTGTACAATGGATGCCGCCCGGTTCGGGTTCGAGTCTGCGGGGAAAGCGTCCGACAGTGCTGAAATGATTATGTAGCTCAGAACCTGGCACAAGGTTAGCGTCGTCGTATGTCACAATACGGGAATATCGACCATGAGAGAAGACCCAGCGAGCAAGGTGATCCGGCGACCCCACTTGTCGACCCCACCGGTGGTGATCAAGGTGGCACTGTGACAGATGAGCACGATCGTTCCTGAGCCGTGTGCAGTTACTCACAGAAGGCATAGTACTCCTGAGACCACATTCAGCAAGAGGGACATTGTTCCAGATGAGAATCCAAGGCTTTGGAAAATCAGGACACCGTAGATCATGAGTGCGCCAACCCCGGAGATTTGACCGAGAGCCATTGTAGCCATGCCATACGCAAGTCGCTTCCAAACCGCATACTGCGATAAGAACGTCCACCACGACAGATCACCCTGATGCTCGACTCGATATTGGCGAGCAGCAACCATGTCTACAAACTCCGTCTGGACTTCAGGATGATTCTCCGGCAGCAAGCGCAGCCGTGAGAGCTGGCGCAGAGCCCTCTCTGGCTTCCCGGGATGCCGCTCCAATAGCCATCGTGGACTTTCCGGAATCGTGAAGGACGCCAGAATGAGAATGACACCAGGTACACATTGAAGGGCAGTTGCTGTTCTCCAAGAGTTTTCCCCGGCAATGTTGACCGTACCCAGTCCGACACAGTAGGAGATGAGAACCCCGATCTGATACGAGAGCTGCACGAATGACACTACACGTCCCCGGATGGAGGGAGGCGAGACTTCAGCTTGATACGCCGCCAAATTCGTGCCGATGCTAACGCATAACTCTTGTCAATATCGTCCGTAATCGTGAGCAGAACCGCTTACATGGCGGTGCCAATACCAGAAATGATGCGGCCAACCACGATCATAGCAAAAGCGACTGCGCCCGCTTGTAGGGCAACTCCGACCAAGAGTATGATTGTACCCAGCGCGAAAGCCATGCGACGTCCAGTATACCAGATAAACCACCATGCCACGAACAGATTGCCAATGACATTGCCCAAGTTGACTAGCGCATATTGAGCGTCTTTGAATACGTGGTTGCGAGGGCATCTTACTCATCGATGACACAACGCCAAGCCGAGCACCTGCCACATTGAAGTAGTCGATAAACCGCGGGTCAGAAAGAATGATCGAGTAAATTCCTCCGTCGAAACCTTGGAAGCTATGATATTGATAAGCAACACGACCCAAAACTAGCAATAGGTGTGACTCACATGTTGGCTATCGAGGCGACACCGCAGATCCAGTAGATATACCAGGCCGCCTTTGTCTGACCCAGGAAGGTCTTCTGAGGTCCCGAGGAGTAGCTCCTCTTCTCCTTGCTGTATGCAGACATGGTCTCGAGAGAGGAAGCAGGGAGGAAGACTTGCGATGTTCCTCGTCGGACCCGCGCTGTAGCTTTATACCGAACTCAGCTAGGATTCTTCGAAGGCAGATGATCCTTTCGAGAGCCTGTCAGCCGACGTTGTCCAGAGAGCTGGGTGGTGCACGGTCGGGATAGGCTGTATGGCACCGAATACGCCGGATGACATAGACGTTAGCCGAGTCCATTGTAAGCATTCAGGCGTGACCACCCCTATGGCCAGGACCGTCACGACGTCAAGCCATTCCAGCAACAATGCCAGTCTCTTTGTAAGCTCTGACATTTCTGGGTCATTTTCAGCGAGGCGCACGTTTAAATTTGGAACACTCTGGCACAGAGTCGCATTCGGTGGGTCCAGTGCAAAGCCCGGGCCTACCCCGCGAGTGCCCACTCTCACCCCGGATTCCTACCGCAAGGTCGATGTCGCCAAAGATGATCGGACCGAACATGTCCCGACCGTACCCGGAAATTCGATCTGGCGGTAAGAAGCAGGCAGTTCCCCGCATAGGTTGCCAGCAGAATACAGTTCGGATGTGGAGAATCCGAGGTAATGAAGCACGATCATATCAGGAAGTCGCATCGGACGTTCCATGCTCCATGGGTCGCCGTGGACAGGTCAGTGCACAACGACGAGCGGGAGCAGTTCCAAGTTTAGAATTGACACTCACCACGCCCTGTGACGGAAGTGGCGCCTCCCCGCTTTTCTCGGTCAGGCAGTTGACTTCTTAACCGAGCCGGGCTGATTCTCGTGCATGAAATTGTGTTAAATTTATGCCGCAGCCTTAGGACGGCATAGCGCACGTCTAGCAAAGCCCGGATTTTACATCCTAGATATCAATCGACTGAACATCATGCGGCCTATTTCCTGTCCGCGGCGAGGCGCCTTGCAAACTCGATGAACGACCTGTCGCGCCAGTCAATAGACCATCCTCAAACGGGCGCAGGCTGGCAATCGGAAACGCACCTAGTCGCACGGCCAGTCATGCCCTTGTTCTGGTAGGGACCTGGGCGACTGGTCTCCATAACGCCTGTAACAGATGTTAGGAACGCGGATGGTGCGATGTATGGAACGCCTCATACCGGCAATGTCGACGTGTGCCCAGCGTGTCCTCGGCTCGCTACCTTCCTCAGCCTCGACGCCATCGACGAAAGCCTGTTGAAAGCCGATAAGAATTCAATCTCACAGGGCGCAGCAGCCGGCTGACCTTCAGGAATATCGCGGCAGTGCAAGAGCCAGCCGGCCGGCCGCCGGTCTAACCAGCTTGATCAGTCGATGATCTCATCGACACAGGAACAACGTACGTTTTGGAGATCTGCATTGCTCTGGTCAATCTGGTGCATATAGTCGTCGTCGAGCGGCATGCGCCAGAAGCGATCGTGCTCCTCCGCGCCACCGACCTGGAGCTCGCTCCAGAGGGAATCGGAGTTCTGCGGAGGAATGAGCGCGATAAACAGCATGGACTAAAAGGACTTACGGTGAAGACACCTGCGAAGGCTTCGCCGAGGGCGATCTGGATCGCACTGCAGCGGGGTTAGCAAGAACGGAAATATCCATGCACGAGAACTAACCCGGTGAGAGTGGCAGCATCAATCACGGTGTGCGGCTTGTACTCGGATGTCACGTAGTACAGGGCATCTACGGCGGGTCAGCAGCAGCGCATGAACGCCATACGTTGCACGTACCAGAGAGAACGAGACGGCCCTCCGCGTCGGTGTTGTCAACCTCGACGGTCTTGCCGTTCATGGCATATATGCTACCAACATGGCTCAGTGACACGTCCCACCAGCCAGATATGGACTCACATATCACCCGGCTTGGTCGCCTTTCCACTCGGCAAGTTCTCCGTCAGCGGGGCGACAGCGATGAGGTTAACCGGGAGCTTGAGCTTCGCTATAGCGAGCGCAGCGCTCATGAGGGTGGCCGCGCCGCCCATATCGGCGCGCATGGACTTCATGCCCGCACCAGGCTTGAGGGAGATCCCACCCGAGTCGAATGTGATCCCCTTTCCTACAAAGGCGAGGGGCTGGGCGCCTTTCGCTCCGCCGTTATAGTGCACCTCGAGGAACTTTGCCGGCTCCTCCGTGCCATGGGTGACGGAGAGGAAGGTGCGCATTCCCTTCTTCTCGGCCCAGGCCTCGTCATGCACCGTAACATCCGCGTTCGGCACGCCGGCGAACTCCTTCTGCAAGCGCGCGCAGAACGCAGTGGGAGTCATGATATTGGCGGGGAGCTCCATGAGCTCGCGCGCGAGGTTCTGCGCGTAGGCGTAGGTCTTGCCTGTCTCCCAGTCGAGCGAGGAGGCGGAGGACGCCTTCCCGTCGATCAGGGGGACGATCTCGACGTGCTGCAGCGCCTCTTTCTCCGTCTTGAGCGCGTCGAAGTTGAATACGCTGAGGTAGGCGCCGACGGCTGAGGAACGTCAGCTAACGTTATGCGCCGGAACGAGAGTGCTCACCAGCCGCATGCGCATACGCCTGGCCAACGACGATGCCGACCTTGTCCTCTCCCGCGTCCTTGAGCGCCCTTGTGCCCTTAGCCACCGCGCTCCTGACCGCCTCCTGCTTCGGCGACTCGCCCTTGCCGACGCTGACAGCAGCGACGGTTGTGCCCTTTCCATCGAGGTTGTAGAATATGCGTGTCTCGTTCTGCTTGTACTTTGGCTTGCTGGCTGCGAACGCCTTGAATGCCTGCTCCGAGAGCGGGGACGGGGCGAGGGCGGAGCCCTGGAGGAGGGGGATGACGAGCGCTGGTGGGAGGGACATGTTTCGTGCGAAGGTGCGTTTATTGAGGATGGAGCGAGTTGGTGTGAAGCGGGAGAGAAGAAGGATGGGCATCCACCGGCTGTCTATATGCTGCGATAGCGTCTTACAGAGGTGACAGGCTCATGGATGTGCGTGGGTCACGACCGGATCGGCGGGGATTGCACGCGCTCGCTCCAGAGCCCGCATTTGGGCGCGCGTGTCTAATCAAGCGATGGAACCCTGGAAGTCAGGGGCTGTGCAAAGGGAGCGGAGGAAGATTTTGGGACGCGAGTCAGCGGGGCATTATCAGCGACTCCAAAAGTTGCAACAAGCTCACAGAGCGCTACCCACTGCACATCTTGCTACACAACTTGCATTTCACCTGTCAAGTGATTTTTGTTACCCTCTTCCAGAAAGAAAGCAGAATGCGCTATTATAGGCCAAAATACCCTGGTACGCTGCTCTTTCGTCTCCAACCGCATACGTCATATGCTAACAAGCCGCAGAGGTGGACGACCTCGTCATGGTGCAAGTGCGGTCCATCGCCGAGATGGGCGCGTACGTCAACCTGCTCGAGTACGACAATATCGAGGGGATGATCCTGCTTTCCGAGCTGTCCCGCAGGCGTATACGGTCCATCCAGAAGCTTATCCGCGTAGGGAGGAACGAGGTTGTCGTCGTCCTCCGAGTGGATAAGGAGAAGGGTGCGCACCACTCCCACTACTTCCTTCCTGCCCGCTGATTGGTGCGTGGGTAGGGTACATCGATCTCTCGAAACGTCGTGTCTCGGCCGAAGACGTGCTCAAGTGCGAGGAGCGGTACAATAAGAGCAAGACGGTGCACAGCATCATGCGCAACGTGGGCGAGAAGCTGCATGTCGACCTCGAGGTGCTGTACGACCAGATCGTGTGGCCGCTGGGGGACAAGTATGGACATCCGTACGATGCGTTCAAGCTGGCTGTGACGTGCGTCCTCCCTACATCATCTACCCGTTTCTGTGCTGACCTGCGGCAGCGAGGGAGACGCCGTGTTCGAAGGGATCGTCGCACCTGCAACGACCATTGCTGAAGTGCGAGCGAACATTGGCCGCCGCCTTACCCCGCAGCCTGTCAAGATCCGCGCTGACATCGAAGTGACGTGCTTTGGCTACGACGGGATTGACGCTATCAAGACTGCGCTCAAAGCTGGCGAAGCCCTGTCAACGCCCGAGATCCCGATCAAGGTCAAGCTGGTCGCGCCCCCGCTGTACGTGCTGCTCACGAACAGCACCGACAAGCTCGGCGGGGTGGAGGCGCTCGAGCGCGCGATCGACGTCATCGGCGCAGTCATCACGAAGGAGCAGGGCGAGATCAATATTAAGATGAAGCCCAAGGCGGTCAGCGAGACGGAGGATATGGAGCTCGCGGCGTTGATGGCTAAGGTGGGGCAGGAGAATGCAGAGGTGTCGGGCGATGAGGAGGAGGACTCGCCGGTCGAGGAGCCGTGAGCGTGAGCCCGCAAGGGGCACGTTGTATATCTGCTGAATTCATGACGGTCATGTATCCTGCCGGGGCACTTCGGTTGATCGCTCGAGGCTGCCGACGCGTGGCGTGCCTTTGTGCGGCAGAAGCAGAGGGCCACCGTGCTCAGCATGATAGAACGCACTTTGCGTCTAAAGTTCCTAGTACTTGGGTATTCCGCGCTGCAACATTTCTCTTACACCGCAGGGGCCGCATCTGCAAGATGTCCCCGTCGAGCGGCTCTATCCCGAGCACTGAAGGTATAATAAGAATGTAACGTCACCTTTGACGAAGTGTGCGGCTTTCCTCAGAGGTGTCACTGGTCCTATTGGACCCACGTTTCAAGGCGAACTCGGAGAAACAGTAGTGTGTTGGTACAGTAACACCAGTCCAGTCATATCAAGAGAATCATGCAGAACGACACCCACTGGTCCGCGCCAGTCACGCACAACCCGCGCACAATCACGCTTTCTCCCGTCCCGCATCATTGCCGGACCCAAAGCCCCGGGCCCAATCCCGGAGTCCCGTGACCGCCGCACACGCTGTCCTAGTGCCGATTGCGGTATCCGGGGCCACGAGTCGTGCTTCTTAGCGCACACAGACACCCGGCTTGCGTGACACACGGCCAGTTTGGCCATTCGAGTCAGCAGGCGGTGCGATTAGGTCAGTGCTGGTGTGACACGAGTTGGTGAGACGAGCAGTTGCGCTACTGAGTGCGGTGAGTGGCCTCAATTAGTAAAACCCTATTTCGGCGCCCACCCGCGGCCACACGCCCGCCCACACCCTGACTGACATCCACCGCCGCACCCTCTCTGTCCCCCTCTCCCTAACCCGCACACTACCCCTTTCGACGACAATCCCTCCCCTCTCCTCGTCCTCCTCCCCGTCCTCCTCCTTTATTCCTCACTTGCTTGCGTTATAACTCCATTGGCAGCTGCTTGGATCGCACAATCCCCTTCAATCATTATACCAACTCGCCCTTCATGCCCGAACCATCCCATTCCTCAGACCGGGACGACCCCCTCGACAGGCCAAAGGGAAAGTCAAAGTCGTCAAAGCGTGCGTGCACCTCCTCTCCTCCTTCCCTCCCCCTTCGTGCCGTGACTTGGAGAGACAATGCTCATGTATGCGCACAGCCAAGGACCTCAGCCATGTGCCCTGCAAGTTCTTCAAGGTCGGAGGGTGCACTGCCGGGCCCGACTGTCCCTTCTCACACCAGCAGCCCGGCCAGCCAAAGGACGTCTGCACCTGGTATGCACCTCTTCCCTCATCCCAGCACTCCCTAACGTCGCACGCAGGTTTATAAAAGGCCAGTGCAAGTTCGGCCACAAATGTGCGCTCGCACACGTCCTCCCCGGCCAGCCGATGAGCATGGACCGCCGCAACAAGAAGGAGGCACAGCAGTCTGCCCAGCGGACGAACTCCAACGGTGGCGCGGCCCCATCTACCAGCAGCGGAGACGCCGGACGCGCAGGCGAGCGGGATAAGGACCGGGAGAGAGACAGGGCACGCAAACGGCGCGACGGGCGTGGCTCCACCAGCGGGGACGCTGCTCTACGCGAGTCCACCGGAGAGGCGCACGGTGTGGCCGATGAGCCGCTCTCTCCTGGTAACCCCGATGACGACAGCGCCATGATGCTGTCCGAGTCGATGGGCATGTCCCCACCCGGCCCGACGATCCGTATCCGCCAGCCGACGGGGGCAGCCACGCACAAGGTCTCCCCCGTACAGATCACTGCGCCGATCCCTGCGCCACCCGTGAGCGCAACAGACTTTGCCTTTGGTATTCCGGACGACCTCGACCTCCCGCATCCCGAGCCTGCCAGCGTCGCGGCAGGCACGAGCACGAGCAGCGGCACCATGCCCGGCAACTCGCTCGGCCCTGCCAGCATCCCCATGGCCATCCCCAGCCCGAACAAGAGCATCCTCCCGCCCCGCATGCAGGCGCAGAGGCGTGCCTCTGGTGGCGGGGCGGGCGATCCGCTCGCACGCTCTCCACCAGGGTTCGAGCGCATGGGCGGATCCCGCCCTTCATCCCTCGCCATCTCACCGCTGGGAACGAGTGTGCCGCAGGACGCGCCTGTCATCTCCCCAACGCGCAAGCGGATGTCCGTCAGCGGCACGGACTTTGGCTTTGGCCCTATCGGCTCGCCCTCACGCGCGAACTTTATGCAGCAGGGCACGTCCCCTCCCGCACCCGGCTCAGGACGCAACGGCATCAGCAGCCAGTTCTCCCCCGGCACGTCACCGGTCGGGAACGGAAACGGGAACGGCACCGGCTACCTCAGCGCGATGAGCACGAGCCCGTTCGACGGGGACAAGGGGCTGTTCATGAGCTATTCACTCGACCGCAAGGCGCTCTCCGGCCCCGGGTTCGGCTTTGGCGGGCGGGGGGAGCGCGAGCGCGAGCGGCTCATCGCCATCCAAGAGCGGAGCTCGATTCGCCCGCGCGGGACGGAGGGCGCGGACGAGGCGGCGGTGGAGGACGACGACCTGGAGGATTTCCTGCCGAGTTCGCTTACGGATCTTCTCACCCCTGAGGAGAGGGAGCGCAGGAAGAGCAGGACAGGAACGCGCCCTACGATGGAGAGGTTCCCCGCGAGCTTCCCGGCTACGAGCCACCTGGACGGGCTGCGCGGAATATGGGGCGACGGGGCGGCGTTGCCTGCGACTTCCCCCCCGCTCAGCGCGGGCCTGCGGCAGACGATGGAAGAACAACACTCGCCCTCGCTCCTCTCGACGTCCAACCAGAGCACAGCATTCCTGAACCACGCGCTGAACCGGCCGCAGATGCAGAGCCTGCGCTCGTTCGACCCTCACCTGCTTATCGACCGGCCTTCACTGAGCGGCGAGCCAAGCCAGCGGATGATGGGCCATGGGAGCAGGGGTAGCCGCGCCTCGCTCGATGCCACACAACGGCTTGTGCCCTTCGCGAGGGACCCGGTGCCGCCGGAGCACATGCCCGGGCAGTCGCTCCCTCAAGGCTTGGCAGCAGGGCTCAGCAGGCTACATCTCGTCCCTTCTCAGCAATCGCCTATCCCGACACCCGGAACGACGCCCGGGGCGGCCTTCTCCGCCGGTCTGGATATGTGGTCCTCCTCCGGGCGCACGAACAGCACGGGCATGGGCATGTCCTGGGAGCACCGGTCTGTGTCCGGCTCCGGCCTGGGAAGCGGGCAGATCACGCCGAGCGGGAGCCAGGGTGGGCTGGGGAGCGGGATGCATACGCCCTCGGGCAGCTATAGGGACACGCACTCCCCTGGCGGATGGGGCGGGCGCGAGGGCATGGGCACTGGCATGGGAGGGCGGGACAACTTTAGCGAGCTCTCCCTTTCCTATTCCATCCCTCGCGGGCTGGGCATGGGCCTCGGGAGCACGCAGACGACGCCGAGCAAGGGCGCGCCGTACCCTACCTCTTCTTCGCACGGGCTCGGCGGCGCCGGCGTGGGCAGCGGGAGGAGAGGCGGGTTTGGGGACCACGACGACTTGTTCGACTTGGACCTCGAGCCGGCCGTGGAGAAGCGCAGGGGCGGGGGCGGGGGGCTATGAGCCGTAGCCGACTATAGACGCGCGAGCCGGGCTGGCTCCCCGGGAGAAGAAAACACCCGTAAGAGGTCTCCGGTCGGACATCGACGAACCAGGCCGAAAATCGATTCTCGCTCATGACTTTCTCACTCCCCGAAAACTGTATTTGTACGACACTGAATGACCCAACCCAATCCAACCAGCAACAAACTCACCCGAGCGCCCGCGCTCACCACACGCTGCATTCTGGCACGCTGATCGATTCGATTTTGATTTGCTTAAAAACCCTCTCGGCTTGTGCACTCGCGCGCTCATTACGCTTTTTCTTTTGTTTCCTTCGCCTGTTTTTTGTCTGACTATGGTCGGGTTGCGTCGTCCTGTATATATGATACAGCTAAAAGAACAATGAAAAGGGACCAGGATAGGATCGGATCGGACGGAGGATGTTGGGGAAGCAGCAACACGCAACTATTGCCAGTAACCGGGCCGTTGCGGAATGGTAGGCTGCAATATACGGCTCGTCCGAGTCCCTACCGCCCTAGGGTGCACCGAGCCGACCGGACATGGGTCGCACGACCACCCCGGGACCGCCAGGGTGCCGCAAGCTCCACCGCCATAAGCTCGAGAACAGATGATGCGATTGATGGGTCCAGGCCCGACCCTGTTCTATGGCACTACACGCCCGCTGAGCAGGGTGAATACGTTGCGCATATTGTACCATCTACCCGCCTCTTCCCGGCTCGGAGTGTGAGGACCATTCGCACTTGCTGTACCGGCATCGAGCTTTTGCACAAACCGAGAGCCCCGGCCCCGGCTTTGATACCCCGCGCGGCCCCGCAGCCGTCTTGCCGTCGATCACCTCGATCACGCCCCGCACCCGACCCGTCCCGCCCCCTCTCGCGCCACCGGCAAGGAGCTTGCAGAAGCCCCTCAGTCGTCGAGTCAGGCCCCGGCTATGCCCGCCCTTCTTTGCGTACCCGCGTCAGGGTGCGCGGGTATTCACGTGTCATTGTGCGGATAGGCGGGGAAGTGGGCGGAAATGGTCAGGCGACTCGGACACTCCCCTCCTCCTACTTGTACTCATATTCGGGCACACCACTTCGACAGCTCGACAACCTCGTCGTCCCCGACCCCCGTCCCCTACTCGCCCCCAGCCCGCACCCCGCACGGCGGAACTGCAGCCCTGGCGTCCAAGATCCCCCTGCTCTCATTCCTCCTCCCCCACTCCCCCTCCCTCCCCTCACACTCCCTCCCCTCCTCCGCGGCAGCAGCAACAGTCGCAGCAGCCCGTCCCCGCCACGCCCCTCCCCACCCACGTCCTACCCCCAAACCCACCCCCACACCGCGCACCCCTCCCCCGCCCACGCCCAAAGCCGCCCCTGCCTCCCCCGCCTTCCCAGCACCACACGAAGACATGTCCCTCTACCGGATAACCCCCGCCCTCTGGCAGAGCATAACACACTACGCCACCTTCCCCCAAACGGGCGTCTCACTCCAGCAGATGATCCTCTTTGGCCAGGACACCTCCCAGGGCACTCTCCTCCAAGCAGCCCAGTTCTTGAGCGAGGAACTGCCTGTCAGGCTGGCTCATAGGGTGAAGGAACTCGAGAGCCTCCCAGAGGGGTTGAGCGAAATGCCGAGCATTCAAAAGGTCAAGAATTGGTATGCCCAGTCGTTCGAGGTGAGCCTCCCCGCCTTTTCCCATACTCGCAATCCCGGCTCACACTTGCCCAGGAACTGATCAACTTCCCCCCGCCTGAGCTCACTCCCGACCTGCGCAAGGCGCTGAACGCCTCCCGCTCCGCTGGCCCGCTCTTCCCCGAAGCCTCGCCCAACCCCTCCCTCGCCGGCCTGTGGACAAACTCGCTCCAGAAAGAACAGAACGGGAACGGGAACGGGCACAAGCGGCGCATCCCCATCGAGCGCAGGCTGTACTCCAACCCGGGCAACATCTCCTGGCCGCCCTCCGTCATCGATTACAACAGAAGGTTCACAAAGACCCTCGAGGTAATCAAGAGGAGGCACGATCCGACCGCGACGACCGTCGCGGCGGGCGTGCTCGAGTGGAAGAGGAGGAAGAAGTGGAGCGAGGCAGTGCTGCACGAGGATATCGGAAAGTGGCTAGACCGGTTCTACCTCAGCCGTATCGGCATCCGGTTCCTCATTGGGCAGCGTAAGTCCCAGCACAGATCTCACTTGCGCCGGTGCTGACAGCGCCTAGACATCGCACTCAACACGCAGCCCGTGACGCCAGACCACGTGGGTGTCATATGCAAGCACGCAAACGTGCACGATATCGTCAGCGAGGCGATCGAGAATGCCCGCTTCATCTGCGAGGAGCACTATGGCCTGTTCAAGGGACCCCAGATCGACCTCATCTGCGATGACGGACTGGTGTTCCCCTATGTCCCCGGCCATCTGTGCGTCCGCTCTGAAACTCCGCTAGGAGACAATGCTGATAGAGAGGGGTAGTAACCACATCTGTTTCGAGCTCCTGAAGAACTCTCTCCGGGCGACGATCGAGCGGCACGGGACAGACCACCGCGCCCTCCCTCCGATAAAAGTCATCGCCGTCGAGGGCCAGGAGGACATTACGATCAAGATCTCCGACGAAGGAGGCGGGATCCCGCGGAGCGCCGTCCCGCTCATATGGACGTACATGTACACGACGATGGAGAACCAGGCATTGGACGATAATTTTGGAGAATCGGACTTTAGGGCGCCGATGGCCGGGTTTGGGTATGGTTTGCCCCTGTCTAGGCTGGTAAGCACCGCCCTTTTCGAGCTGTGATGAGGTGAAGCTGATCAGGTGCCGCAGTACGCGAGATACTTTGGAGGAGACCTGCAGTTGATATCCCTCGACGGGTACGGGACGGACGTGTACATCCACCTGAACAAGCTGAGCAGCAGCATGGAGCCTCTCTTATAGTTCACTGGATCGCCCATTTTGGGTGATCTCGTTGGCTACCTTGTGGGGAAGAAGGGAACACGGAGCGGTGATGTAAGAGAGGTGTGACAACAAGGAGTTATTTTTTGCAGTTATTGAAAAAGAGAAAGATGTAATTGTAGTGTTACCCCCTCCCTTGTTTGGGTACAAAAGAACAATATTTCCGCGCATATTCCGAGCTTTGGAGCTTATGGAAACCAGATGGAATTGGTTGCTGCCGCGGGGATAGCGCGGCAGCGGAGCGCCGTTTGGAGCTGAGATGCCATCGGTGATAAACTGGTGGCTGGGTTCATAGAGTGCCCGATTGATCAGATTGTACAGCGGGAAGAAGAAGTGGCAGGGGAAGAATCAGCCGTGGATCACGTGATAGTGATGGGGGTCGATGCCATGCCTTCAGGCGTTGTGACTGAAAGTGGAGGCGCAAGGTCCAGGCCCCCAGGGGTGCAATTGTGGGCAAGTCAGATATCGTAGGAGCGCCTGCGACTGCACAGCACAGCTACTGTGAGGAATCAAAATTCGTTCTCTACAGTAAGTCCGAGTACCGAGAGTGGAGAGTCGTTGCGCCGTGGAGCGCTGGCGAGGAATCAGAATGTCCCCCTTTGCCGAGTGGCACGATGGAGGGATGGAGGTTCACAAGATGGACCACATGCTTGACCATTGGAAGTCACCGGACCTTCGCGCATCTATTCAGTTATTGGCTTGCTGTTGCTTGTTCTATCGTTCTTAGCCTATGTGGGAACCGAGCCGGTCGATGATTATGTTTGCCAGCCTCATGCCGCTTCATAAGTCCGCGGACCCAGACGGCCGACAGGATGCGAGGGGATGGAATGCCTAAATAAGAAATGACGTGGTATAGAGAAGATGATATTATTGATGAACAGCTGGTCCCCGACCCTCCACCGAGAGCCGTCGGAGGCCGTCCAGATAGGCGCCAAGGTCCGAGCCCTTGGAGGCATCGGGCGGCAGATGATCATCAGCACCGCCGCAGGCAGTCTAGGCACTTTAGGCTTGCAACCTTTGAGGCTCGTTTGCCGTAGCGGGAAGCCAAACGAAGATGCCAGAAAGTTTGCGAACCAATCAGGTAGGCACGGCAGGGAGGACCGAGGGCGCATTTCAAGCCTAAATGACAGATTTGACTTGGCCCCGCACGGGATCAGTGATTTGGTGCCTTGTGTCGGCAAGCTTATCCTTCCGGAGGAAGCAATTCTAGTGGGGAAAGGGCCGGATCCCCGCGCATTCCAAATGTGGAGGCGATCAGCTGATCCACTTTAGCTTCCTGGAAGCGTTCAGACTTACTCCAACTTGCCTCGGCTTAAGCCAAAACGATTGGGAACCTGTGGAGGAAGGCGAGGCGGCCGGGCGGCATCCTCCATGCTGCTGTACGCCCAGACAATGTCTCGTTCGCTCGGGACGGCACCTGCGGGGGTCAAACTGATATATAAGAAATGGGTTTCTAGCCTTTTCGCTCCCATCGACGATTGTCATACCTTGCCAGACACCTCAAACAAACATGGCTCACAGAGTATTCAAGGCTGACGCGTACGAGTATAAGGAGCTCCTTGTGAGTTGTTCACATCCGCCTTCACCTGGGACATTGCTGACCATGACGATAGCCCACATTCCCCAAGGTCGACTATGATCCTTATGTCGAGCTGAAGGTGGAGGACAAGGGTCTTCTCGCTGATCCCGAGATGAAGGCTCTGCTCGGCGCTGCTACCAAGGTCGACCGCATGACTCCCGACCTGGGCACTGAGATCGAGGGCGTGGATATCCGTCATCTGACGGATGAGCAGAAGAACGAGCTCGCATTGTTGACTGCCCAGCGCGGTGTCGTCGTCTTCCGCAACCAGCCCGGATCGATCTACGACATGACTGAGCTCGCCAAGTATTATGGACCTCTTCATATCCACTCCACCACCGGTATCCCCAAGGACCCCAAGCTTAACGGTGTTCACATCGTCTGGAATGACGGCACAAAACCCTTCGACCGCATCAACTATGACCGATCAAGTGGCTGGCATTCGGATCAAACCTACGAGATCAACACCCCAGGTCTTACCTCCCTGAAGGTCGTCACGGCACCCCAATCCGGCGGAGATACGCTCTGGTGCTCCGGCTACGCCGTGATGTCCAGCTTCTCGCCGCAATTCCAGCGCTATCTCGAGTCGCTCAGTGCTCTCCACAGCAGCGACAAGCAGAAGGCCCAAGCGATCGAGAAAGGCGTATATATCCGCCGCCCGCAGACGGACTGCATTCACCCCGTCGTCCGAGTTCACCCCGTGACCGGCATGAAGTCGTTGTTCGTCAACTCTGGCTACACCCGCCGCATCGTTGGCGTTCCGAAAGCCGAGTCGGATGCCATTCTCAACTTCTTGTTTACCCAAATCGCTCAGAGCAACGAGTACCAAGTCCGCGTGCGCTGGGGCGAGAACACCATCTGCTTCTGGGACAATCGCTGCGTCTGGCACACCGCCACGTTCGACTACTTCCCGATGAAGCGCCATGGCCTACGCGCCACGCCCGTTGGCGAGCGTCCCATTAGCGTGCAGGACTATGAGAAGAGCACAGGCAAGGTTGCCCTCGACTGGTACACGGAGAAGATGAGGGCTCTCGGCGAGGACGTCGACGAGGAGGAGGCAAACAAGGTCGTTGCCAAGGTCGCTGGCGCTGATTAAGTCGATGTCTCGTGTGTACCGTAGAGCATGTAGTTGTTTATTACCTAATGTCATATGATGATCTTCATGACTGTCCGGGTACGCGGTACTGCTCCAAGAGTCAAAAGGAACACGATACAGTGGAGGTATGCGAAGAGAGGGCGGCATGGGTCAACGGCGACTGCCAACGTATACGCGTACGAAACAATGTCGCGTGTGACCTCCGCTTTCCAGCCCTTGCCGCTACTTCATGCATAGTCATACTGCAATCGGCACTTGATGAACCCAGAATGGCGAACCCCGAATGATTTGGCTTGGAAATGGTGACATGTGGCCGGTACGGAGCAGCATAGCCCATGATAGGACAGCATCTCCCGCTATGCTGAAGGCTTTTGTGCAGACTTGATCCATCGCGCTCCGTGCAGCTATCAGGTGCAACACAACGGTGCCACAAATGCGATCTGTGAGGAAGCTCCCCACGGACACGGGCCCGTAGCTGAGACAGCTATTGTTAGTGTACACCCTTGCTGCTGCTGCGCTCGGTCCGCAACAGGTAGGTCCACCAGCAGATTTGGACACCATTTGTAAGCTTGGACGTGCTGCCAATTATTCCACTGCTGATCACCGAACAACGCTGTTGGAAGGATGGACGCGCAAGCTGAATATCGAATCGCCGAAAGCAACTTCGCAATGCAAGGTCTCCTCGGCGCAATGGATGACCATAGACCCATTCTTATGGTATTATTAGCCCCGCAGCATAATAATAGTCCTTGGGTTACGCATCATATGAGAACCTGTTCGTGAGTTTAGTATCATGCCCGATCGGCGCGTCGGTCCTAGGGACCGTGGTCACATTGAGGTGCAAAACTCACATGCAGAAGTCAATGCTATCAGAGTTGCACATGGACCCCGGCGCTTCTTGCCGAACCCCGAGAAAGAAGCCTTGAGTGCTTCTTTCACTTCCGTTTTCCGATACCCCCTGACTGCCCTGATCGGCTTTATCTTATCTCGAAGGCGATAGAAGGGTCCCTGATCATTGTCGTCACCAGGTCGCCAGATCCGAACATCCTCTGGAGTCGACCACCGTGGCTGTTCGTGCGAAAACAACCACGCTGAGGTTCATTCACGCATGCCAGGCTTGACAGGGTGAAGAACACGAAGCCGGGGAGGGTTAGCTGAGGGCGAACGCAAGTACGGTGCACTTGCGCCGCCGTGGCTATCGCGATCGGTAATTGTGCCGGACACATCCGGACATCGAAACGCAACAAACAACTCATTCGACGGCTATTGGAAACGTCTCTACATCTCGCTTGACAGGGCATCAGCCGCACCGATCAAGAAGCAAAGATCTTCATGATGAACCAGTCGGCACCATTGTATTTAGGTGCGCAGGTTGCGACCAAAATACCGTCGGGTGAAGCAGCAATTCCTTGATGGTGCCTTAGTACGGTTGGAGATGGATGAAGGGTCTGTAGTGGAGCCCGGTGATGATCGGATCCAGGTGCGCCGTGTGCAGTTAGATCCGCCGTGTGCAGTTTATTACTTATGCGGGAAGATTGCCAAGATGAGCTGTACATTAGGCAATGACCCCACATCTGGCTCCGCAAGGAGCACGAGATCTGGTCTTATAAGAGAGGCATTTAGATGATGCGTTTGCACAATGAGCAAGATTGCCTGCCGGATTTTGACCCGGGGCTCGGATGCTTTTCGAGATAAACACGTGGCAGCTGAAATCAATAGACTTGGAGGCTGTCGTCGGGGGTCTCCGAAAGCTCCCGTGAAAACTTTGATCGCCAAGCCACTCTCATCCTCCAGCCTACAGACCTAATAATGAACTGGTGCAGCATGACGGGGATTGCTTCACGAGGGGGGTTGAGGCCGTAACAGTGGATACGCTCTGCTCAGATTCTGCATTCTTGGAGGGCGGTGATCGGTGGAACGCATCGTTGGTCGGGAACCGCCGAATAAGGCTCCGCCGTGCTTGGTACTCTATCGGCCTTTTTCGGTAATCAGAGATTGATCGACCGGAAGCTTTTGAATGCCGACACCAGGACCGGGTCTACCGAAGACTTTTCGGGGTTGGCGCCGCCTCACGACCACACGAGTGGGAACTGAGAATCTTACCTGATTAGATTGTAAGCGTAAGATAAAACCTCCCCCTTCCTCCCTCCCCGCCTTCCCCTTCATTCCATGCCCCCCCTCTAGGCTCTTCCCTTCCCCCTCGACCGCCCTCATAATGCGCTCATCCCTCTCCCTCGCTGTTGCGGCATCCCTCGTAGGCGCCGTTCAGGCTGCCTTCGTTGACGTGTACTGGAACATCACGTACACCACTGCCAATCCCGATGGAACACAGGAACGCCAAGTCATTGGAGTGAACAACACATGGCCGTAAGTCCGGCATTCACGGCTAAACCGAACGAGCGAATGACTCAACGGTATCACTTGCAGACTGCCCTTCGTTCAGATCACGCAGGGTGATACCCTCAGGATGCACGTCACAAACGGCCTGGGAACTGACGGCACTGGGCTCCACACGCACGGCATGTACTTCAACACGACATCTTACTTCGACGGTGCCGCCTGGGTCACGCAGTGGTATGCTTATTCCTGCATTCTGGTTGTGATACGCTGAATGTCGTGCCTCTAGTCCCATCCCCGCTGGCCAATCACTTACCTACGAGGTTGCGACGGACATCCAACCCCCTGGCAGCTACTGGATCCACGGACACTACGGTGTATGTATTGCTCTACCTGTTATCTAATGGGGTAGCTAATCTCGAGTAGGGCCAATATGTTGATGGCCTGCGGACACCCTTCATCATTCTGGCTCAGAACGAGACTTACGCGTACGACACGGATTACACAATCGCGATGGCGGACTGGTACGCCGATATCTTTCGAGTATGCCGGATCACATTCGACTCACAGCCTTGCAGGTACCACGACACACACGCGGTTCTGATCAAGCAATTCCTCAACATCTACGTGAGCTTGCCAGAACCGTCCCCTACGTTCTGTTCTCTGACGCAAAGTTCTTCTAGAATCCCACCGGTGCTGAACCTGTTCCTGGTAAGCGTGCTTACCCCATTAGGCAATACCATCCTTATCTCAGATCAATCTTAGATGGTGCGATCGCATATGTCGCTGCCAATGGTGCGTACCCAGCGTCGCTGTCGGATATGGCGTATGGCACGGGCATCAGCGCTGGTGGTAACAACAGCGCGGTTCTGCATTTTGAACCTGGCAAGACCTATCGCATCCGATTCGTCAGCATGTCTGGTCAGTCAACGTTGCTCATAACAGACAGCCCTTACTGACAGGTTCCGTAGCATTCACCAAGTTTGACATCGCCATCGCTGGCCACAATATGTCCATCATTGAGATGGATGGTGTGGAGACGGAGCCGTTCCCCGTGGACTTTGTCCCCCTGTCTGCAGCACAGCGCGTCTCGGTTCTCATCACTGCCCGTAACGATACATCTTCGAACTGGCCCATCATGTTGAACATGGATTACGAAATGTTCGATATGGTTCCCGATGCTCTGGCACCGATAGTGAGTAAGTAGCCCAACTTTTCGGCGAGGGATCCTATGCTGAAAGGCTTTAAGATATCAGCGCAACCATTGTCTACGACGAAAGCGCGCCAACCGAGGATATCGTGCTCTTCGACGAATACCCGACCTTCTGGGACGACCAGCTGGTTCCTCTTGAGGCGGAGCCCATGGCACCCGCCGATGTCTCCTACAACTGGACCATCGCATTCGACACCTACGATGATGGCACCAACCGCGCGTCGCTCCTTCCGGATCAGACTACCTACATCTCGCCCATAGTCCCCAGTATCTTCACCCAACAAACCATGGGGGACGGTGCTCTCCTTCCGCAAGTGTACGGAGAGCAGACCAATGTCTTTGTGCTTAACCATCTGGACATGATCGAGTTGTATATTTACAACTCTGATTCAAACAGCCATCCCTGTACGTTGCATTTGTTACCTCTCGAGCGCCCGATTGACCTCGTATTAGTCCACTTGCACGGGCACAAGTTCCAGGTCGTCGCTATGTCCCAGGACATCACGTCTGATGATCCAACCGTGAATCAACCCCTCGTTGAAGGACAAGATAATCCCGCTCGTCGTGATACCCTCATGATCCCCGCCGGCGGCTCCGTCAATATTCGGTTCCGTGCAGACAACCCAGGCACTTGGATGTTCCGTGCGCATTTTTGAAGACCGGCTTGCGTACAGACTAAAACAGTGCCACAGATTGTCATATCGAGTGGCATCTGGAGGCCGGCCTGGCTGTCATCTTTGCAGAGGCTCCTCCGGTGTCGCAGCAAGTAGTGCACATTCCTCAGGTGCTTGCGGACCAGTGCAATATGCTGGGCAGTCCTTCCAGCGGTAACGTGGTTGGTCTCAACTCCACGACCGATTTCAGCGGCCAAGCTGTCGGTCCGTTCACCCAGTACCACCTGTTCGGCTGGATTCCCAGGGCACAGGGTGCCATGGCTGGCTGCATCCTGGCTGCGCTTCTCGGTATGGCTTGTGTTGTATGGTACGCCATGAACCCCTTCAGTGATTTCGAGCACGACGAGCTGGCTCGCGAGAAGTTCGAGGCCAAGCAAACATCGGGGGGCAAGTTTGGTGCTATCAAGAACCTGGTTCACCGTAAAAAGTAGACGGGAAGCAGAGTCGCTTCCTGCGCCTTTGAAGGGTGACGAAAAGCACCGTTCCGTGATTGTTGTATTCGAGTGATCTCTTCCTTTTGTTTTTCATGATATCTACTTATTTCTGATGCCCGTGTCAAATATGAATAGCTGTGAACGCGATATAATAGCTTGTCGGGTGAAGCCTCCCAGACCTTCCCGGGCAGCCTGCTGACATCACATTCTCTGCTCTACGGCAAAGCAGTCCGACATACCGCTTCGATCATAAGCATTTCATATACGACGGGACTAAGGATGCAGTAGTCTGTGCGGCATGTTAGGATACATTATGAGTCAAACCCCGCGCCCAATCAGACGCGTCATCGATCGGGCCCTTGACTCGGACGTGCACGGGAGTCACGAGCCAGTCTTGCCACTGATCCACGAGGAGCACTCTCTCCACTGACCATGGCGACCACGGATGCTCATCCTGATGATGGCTACCGAGCCAAGTACTTCATACCTCTCGAATCCGATCCGGATGTATTCACCCAGCTCATTCACAACCTCGGGGTGTCCAAGACACTGTCGTTTGTCGATGTCCTCTCCCTCACCGATCCAAATCTCCTTGCTTTCATCCCTCGTCCGGTACTTGCTCTCATTCTGGTCTTTCCCGATTTTGGAGACTATGCTGCTGGATATGCAAAGGAGCAAGCGGGGAAGCCAGAGTACGAAGGGTCGGGACCGGGAGAGGACGCTGTCTGGTTTAAGCAAACCATAGGGAACGCGTGCGGTCTCTACGCCCTCCTGCATGCCGTGTGTAATGGAAAGGCTCGAGATCATGTTGGTGCGTTCCCATCCCTGCAACTATCATGCGCCGTTCTCATGCACGTTACAAGATGCCAACTCTCCCATGGCGCGACTTCTTACCGAGATCACACCGCTATCCGTCGGGCCTCGTGCCCATGCGCTCGAGTCTTCTACCGAGCTCGAAGATGCGCATCGAGCGGCCGCACTTCAAGGACAGACGGTGGCGCCGCCTGCAGAGGACCACGTGGAGCACCACTATATCTGCTTCGTTCGCTCGCACAAAAATGGTCATCTCTATCAGATGGACGGGATGCTCAAAGGACCCGTCGACCTCGGTGAAGCAGGCGGCGAGGACGACCTCATGGGCGAGAGGACGCTTCAAGTCGTGAGAAAGTTTGTAGAGACAGGCGAGCAGGGGAACGTCGGCTTCAGCTTGATGGCGCTCGTGGAAGACCCAAATTGAACACTGGGTCAACGCCGCCAAGACGATCGAAAGAGCGGTTATTCTGCTGAGACTGGCAACTCTTCCGATTCCAAGGTTGCAGTTGTTCCTCGATGCCGATGTTATATCGCACCCGTACAACCTCCAAGGATGTGCCGAAGACTAATGTATGCGCTTTACTGTTCCGTCATGGCATGCGGTTACAGCCGGATTCAGCCTGATATAGCTCTCTTCGCCGACATTCTTCGTTCGACCGGATCACGAAGTGTCTTTTGCTGCTGCGGCGTAAGCGACGTGGGAAGCTGATCTGCGTTCGTCAGCGGAAGTGCCGTCATCTGTGCCTTTATGTGGCGCACAAGAGAAGCGCTGCCCTCATCTTAGGCGGCTTGCGAACACAATCGCGCCTTGCCGACCGCAAGCCCATAGCAAACCAAAATTGAACCGGATTCTTCCTCGGTCAGCTGGATCCTTGTCCTAAGGGTTGGAAGTACGTGGAACGTCTTGCGGTGATCAGAGGGATCCATTTCGCATCACGTGCGATGTTGACCCCACCACGACTGTCATCCTTTGTCAACGGGCGCACCGGGCCATGTCAATCCCAGAAGGAGTAGGCCCTTTGAGTCAATCTTTTCTCAATGGCGCCATGCAAGGGTTTTCTGTAGCGGTCGGGACCATTCACGGGCATCCCGTCTGCCACGGCGGACCGGAGGAGCACAACGAGGGGACGGTCGAACTTATAAAAGGGGCGTCGCAGGACATGAGGTCGCCCAGCATTCCCTTCCATCTCATCCAATTCGAGCAAATCTCTCACCAAGCCCGCTATGCCCAATATCTCCGAGCCCGCTCCCCTCGACGGCGAGTTCCTCGACGACCTTGAGGCACGTTCCAAAGTGGATGTCTTGTTCGTGTAGCTTACAGCATCCTCTCCATCAGGTTCTCTACTCGGACGAGGCTGTAGGCGAGCCGCGCCTCGCCGTGCGCGAGGCTTGGGACCAGGGCGCTGACATCAACAAGGGTTTTGGCGGCAAGTAAGTGGTTTTCATGTCAGACTGGGGGGCCGCGAGGACTGATGGGATCTCGCGTAACCTCTTGCAGGTATGTCTGGCTGATCCCGCACTACACGCGCGAGGAGAGCCATGGCAGCACCAGCTGGGCCATCATGATTACCAACATTGTGCAGTCGGGTCGTGCGGACCTGGCCAAGGGCGCTGGAGGGTACTTCCGTTACCTGGACAGGTACAGCGTTCGCGAGAAGGCCGAGCGCATCCGCGAGGTGTACCTCATCCGCGGCAAGGAGCATCTGGAGGAGGCGAAGACCAAGGGCTGGATCTCGGGCCATACCGACGATATCAACCGTGACCGCGGGGGAGACTACCTGTACCTCGTGTGGAAGAATGTTCCCAAGGTGCAGCGTGCGGGCTTGGCGGCCGAAGAGCACAATAAGGAGCAGGTCGAGGAGACAAAGGCCGTGGTGAAGATTGACCCGGTAAACGCGGAGAAGTTCGGCGCTGAGGTCGCCAAAGCCTGAGCGGGGGAGATGCGTCATATTTCTGGCCCTCGTCTTGAATAAGCCGCGTTGTCGCTAGCTGTATCTTCCACAGGTCGTTAGCCCGAGTTTTTCCGCAATCATTTGCAGTGCACTGTTTCCAACGTCGGTCACCGTGGAGATGCTACGCTCCGACGATAGGCGGAGGGCGTCAAGCAAGTCACAGAGGGCTTGACAGTCGGAGCAATGTGCACAAGGCATAATGAGCCCTGCCCGTTCAGAACGACCAACGGCAAAGCGGGTTCCCTAGCGACATGGAAGACGAGCAAGGGCAGGCTCAGAGTTATCCATGCCCAGCACCGAGACGCAGCGGAAGGAGTTGATTGGTTGCATTCCGTGATGACATCTATGCGCAACGCGCGTTCTAATGCGACAGAGAAGGATCCGTCCCTTTGCGTGCGGGGCATTTGCTTCGATAAACGCATACTACGCAGCCGCTGCAGCATCGGCCGCTTTCGCCTATGGATCAGTCGAAATGCGGATAAATCTCCCCTCTCCAATCAGGAATCAAAGTGAGAATGCATTCCACAACGGGCATCTACGCGGAAAAGCGTCCCCTATATGGCGGCTTGGAGGAGGCTTGGCTTCGCGTACTGAGAGGTCGCTTCGAATGCAGCAAAGAGAATTCAGGAACGAGAATACTAGTGACGGGTCGTGTCGAAGTAAAGGACAGGAACCCGCCTTTCTGTGGATAACTCGGAGCCGACGATCCGACCGCCGGAGGACTCGAAACTTGCCATCTACCCTGCCAATCCGGAGCGGCACGCAACAAGGCGTCAGAAACTGTTGTACCATTGATAGCCAGTGTACGCGTTCAAGCACTCTGGCGTGCGAATGTCCGTTGTCTGCCAAAAGAAGCAGCAGGTCCCTTGTTGCCCTGATCGGTACGCTACTCAGAATGCCCCAATGCCTTCATCGAGCATAATGCGTGAATACATTATAGCGTTCAGTTCAGAGGGTTCGTGTATAAAACGGCTCCTAGAGATAGCCTTGCCGGAACGCTGCATGACTGTTAGCATCTCACGATGGCACAGCTGGTGAACGACTTGCCTCCCGGATACAAGGCTGCGGCGTACATAACGCACGTAATCGGCGTCAGCTTATCGGAAATATGCTCTGGTGGTGGCTCGGGAACCTTGCCATGCTCCTCCCAGAAGAGAATTAGTCGTCGTGCCCTGTCCTGCCATTCGGCAAAGTCATGACACTGAATGCCGAGACATGTACCGAACTCGCGGAAAGGCAGGCGATGTCGGCTTGGTGAATCAAAGTAACCGTCATCCCATACAGCAGCTAGAGCCAGTTCAGATATCCTCATTTGACCACGCAGTACACAACTTACACAAGCAAGTGAACGCTTTGTTGGTCAGCTCTTTGGCCCACTCTTCTTCTTGCAGCCATTGCACGGTCCAGAGTGTCATGCCGAGGTCGAGAGGATCATCAGATGCATATCGCCTCCACTTGGTCTGCAAGATCTTCCTGTAATCGTCGATCTCATCTTGAAGCACGTCTGTACCGTCCGTGCGCTGAAGCAGTTTGTAGATCACATAGCCGTCGATAGGGTCGAGGTTGCCCTCACTCGTAACGAGTGGCTTAGACAAGTCCATGGACACCTTCCAGTACATTCGTGGTCGTGCCGACTGCCGGTCATAAACGAACGCCGGATGGATTGTCTGCGCAAGGGAGATCGCGAGGTCGTTGTAGACTTGGTCTTGCGAAGCAAGCGCCATTCGATTGAGAGCGAACATCCACAGGGTGAGATAGTGATGGTATTGGCCATCACCATCCTCACCGTCTTCCTGTTCCTTCCCGATCCGAAGTCCACCTGCAACTGGATTCGCTTCAGTTGCGCCAGGTAGCCGGGAGCGCCCATCTCTTTCGCGCCCTAGAACGTCATGCACAGTAGAGATGAGCCGAGCGGCAAGGAATAGATAACGCTGCTCCCGCGTCTCCTTGTAGAAGGTGATGAAATTGAGCACGCCAAACGCGTCGGTCCAGAGATAACGTCCTCGATGACCGTCTGCGGCAGGCGGAGGCGTCCATGAGCTGGCCTGGATGGATGGCAAACTCCCAAAGTCTCCGTAGACCGTCTGCATCGCACGCTGCATGTTGGCCATCAGCGCTGGGGAAGCCATAGTTCGTACTGGTCTGAGTTGCGATTTACTGAGATGCAGAGGACGTGCCGAAGGAAAACCATGAGCACGCAACGTTAATAGCATACACTGCAGAAGAACCGGGTAAGCTAGTGAGACGCGTCCCGAACAACATCAACGGAAGCTGGTTGCGTGAGCCCATTATGACCCATTCACCCTTCCTAGTACTTTACAGCAACCTCTCATGTGGACGGCTGCATTACGACTTCACTGGAATGGCAAACCACTTATGGAAAAGGTTCCCCGGATCATATTTCGCCTTCAACTGGGTCAAGCGATCGTAGTTATCGCCGAAGATCTCTCGCATCTTTTCATCGCCCACACCGTAATTGCCATACTGCCATAATTAGCATCAGCACGAAGGACGCGGACAGTGCACTCACTCCACGCCTGCCAATGAGCTGGATACCTTGCTCTTTCGCTTCTTCGTCCCGGAGGTATTCGACTTGCTGGCTCGCCCACGCGCGCACCTAGACAATGCCGGTCGGAAAGGACGCATATTTCGCCATCTGTAACCTACCTGTTTATCCAGAGCGGCATCCTTCCATCTCAAAGCACAGTTGATGTTGTACCATTTCCCCCGATTTGCGAACGCAGTCGTACTTTCAGGGATACTGACGACCTTGTCGAATGGATGCAGTTCGATGATGATAGCGCCTCTGCCCGAAGATTAGTAACTGATGAATCTCGGTGTTGAATCAACGCACGCCTTTGTTTCGGGAAACCCATCAGTCAGTTTCACATAATTGTCAAATATGTGCTGGAAGCGGTCAGCCTTCACCGCCGTGAACGCTGTCGACTTGAAAAGCTTGCGATCTCCATACGTGGCCATGGGATTCTGTGTCGAACGCGTTCACACTGTAGCTTATGCAGGTCGATTAACTCACTTGTAAAGCGTTGACCTCCGAGTACGGCATCTCGTGCGTCATATCCGCAACCGGTCCAACCTCGTAGAATGCAGCGAATTTCTTTCGTCCCTCCTCAGCAGACCCGTTGTAAAACGGAAGGGCGATAAGCATCGGCTGATTTCGACCAGGTGAGATCAGCAAGTGGGATGTGAGAGAGCACAATACTCACCGTGAAGGCCGGAGGAGGGCAAGCCATGAATATCATGACACTTTCATCCACGCTAGCTGTCTTTGCCCACTTGGCCGCAGCATCGAAGAGCGCTGTAAGAAGAGGCGGCGGATAGACGAGCTGGGCAACGTCAGCCAAAATTGGGACGTCGCCGATATGAGGGAACAAACCAAGCCCGACCAGATGCGATTGGGTTGCGGGAACAACTTCAGAGTGAAGGATGTTACAGGACCGAAGTTAGACCCAGCACCTGCACATCAAGTATGAGCACTGTAGAACCAATTTGAAAGGATGCGCACCTCGAATGCCCCAAAACAAGTCCGCATTTTCGTTTTCGCTGCAGGTCAGTATGTCGCCATTGGCGGTCACCACTTCCGCCGCTTGCAGAACGTCAATGACAAGACCATATCGGGGTGTGAGCCAGCCATATCCTCCGCCGACAGTTAGACCACCAACGCCTGCCATTACGAGGTCAACAGATACCATTTGTTGGTATGACGCATCGTACCTGTATGGTTGACCGTCCCGCCGACGGTTGCCATACCGTGCTTGGCAGCTTCGGTATCCACATCCAACCAGAGCGCCCCACCGCCAACCTTGATGGTTTTCTGATCCAGATCGACGATGCATTTGTTCATACGTCCGAGATCGATCACAAGACCGCCTTCGGAGGACGAGGCGCCTGAGCAGGAGTGTCCACCGCCTTTAATAGCCAGATCCAGCTTGTTCTCAGTGGCAGAGCGGATCTAAGAATACCGTCGACTTCCATAGATAAGCAGCAGCGGATATGCCTACGGCTTTCGAGACGTCCCCCGCCGTCTCCGCAAGGACAACATATCTGGCACGTCGGACTGCAGTTTCACTCCAGCGTTGGATCGCCTTTTCGTACAGCTCGCCGTCTTCAGGGGTCAAGACTTGAGCCTTAGGAAAGAGTGCCAACATATCGGCGGGCATCTTGGGTGGTAGACGGTGCCAAGGAGCAATAAATACTCGCAAGGAGCAATAGATACTCACGCTGCCGTCAGGATGGGCAGCGCGCAATCCAGATCACAACACCGAGCGGGAAGCCAAGGGACAACTTCGGATCGCGCGCAGGACCTGAACAAGCGCCCACGTTGGCCGAATCAACCAAGACTCGACTCTTTGTGCTGTCACGCTATCTCTTGTGCGGTCGACGTGATAAGGGTTCAACCGCACGGTGAGCGCAACTGCTGGCACCGCGGAGGGCATCGTGCATGCAAGTTGTGCTGCGGATGCGCGGAGCCGCATCAAGACTTGCAAAGATAGGAGGTGTGATGACCTAGCCGTCGGCACGCCAGCCATTGCGGAGCGGCGGTCTCCGAAGACCAAACGTAACTTAATGAACGAATGCGGAGAGATGGTCTTGTAATCCACGCGTTTCTCGGGAACGGTGTTCTTATGCAAGCTTGTTCTGCTGGCAACATATAGAGTCATAACGACGGCTTTGGAAACCAATACGCTTGGTGGACTGGACGCGTCATGTTCGAGAACGTGCGGTGAGCACCAGTTGCATCTTATCGAGTCAGCTGCGAGACCCTGTTACTCCACTCAGTGGGGAAACGGGACCCGGATGCGACTTGACTAGATGTTAGACGCCTTGTAATGCTGTATACATGTCGATGAATAAGAGTAACGAGCAGATATATAACAAATAGTCAGCCAGAGCGGTGTTTGTTGTAAGACAAGAGAGGTCAGCCGGCGGGACACGTGTCGCAGCGCAACCCCCAACTGATCCCCGGCCGGCGTCCAGCGCGTCGCCCCTATTGGAGGTCCCTGAACCCGCGAGGCCAGTGCTGCGAGCGCCCTCCGAGCGAACACTACCCCTTGTCCCTAAACAGCCATCTACAGGGGGACAACACCTGCTACTTCAATCTCGCTTGCCTCATTCACGACTGCCCCGCTCATTCTGTCTCGGATTGCACGATTCACTTCGCTGCGATCTTTGTCGACCAATCTGCTGCTAATCGCGTCGCTCGCCCTCATCTGAACCCATCTCGCCCTATCTTATGCCCAATCTCGACACCCGCAATGACGTACAGAACAATACGCAAGTTGCAGGGCATGTCCGCCAACCTATTCTCCCACGGTGAGCTACCATACACTCTGCGATCTCAACCAATCTCCTAATGCATATCTCGCAGTGAGCCAACCACCCTCGAATCACTCACCTCCGCCCTATCCTCCCTCTCCACCCGCGTCCGTCCCGGAGTGGCATCGAACGCAGTCGGCGCAGCGTCTCGCCAAGGTCAGAGGCGAACGTCGATCCACGCCCCTGAACTGAGCAGCGTTGCCTTCCCGACCTCGCCCGTATCGCCCTACTCCCCGCTTGAGGAGCAGTTCGCGCCTCAGGCCCACCGGGAATACTTTACGCGCGCAAGAGAGCGGGAACGCGAGTCCATTGGTTCGGTCAACGAGCTGGGAGGAGCTGGGGATGATGCGTTGGGGCCAAGGGAGGACATCGTCTGGTCGGGCTTTGACAGCCTCCAACTGGAGCGTGGGGCGAAGCCGGTGAGGGTGCTCATGATTGCATACACGTCGGGGTTCCAGATGTGGGATGCTACGGATCCCGACAACGCTCTGGAGATCCTCAATCTGCGGGACAAGGCATTCCTGGGTCTGGAGAGCGCAATCGTGTTGCCGACGCCGCTTCCAATGCAAGACGTGCCCGACGACATGTACCACCTTCGACCGCTCCTAGCGCTTGTGCGAGGCGGTCAAGCAAACGTAGGAGGAGCAACGAAGCTGGAAATCGTGTTCTATTCTCTCCGCACACACGAGATCGTCAAGATGATTCCATTCGGTCGCCGAGGCGTGCCTGCCAGAGCCGTGCTGGCTTGCAGCGACAGATACGTCGTGGTGGTAAGCATCCTCTTGTGCATATGAACGATCTCTAACGCATCTCGCAGGGCACCACTCAACCTCCAGCTTTGCATGTACTATCGGCATATACCCTCTCTTCTGTCTTGGCTCCCATCAGCGAGATCGCCGTTCATCCGACCACGCAACTGCCTGTCTTTACGCTTGGGATCCGCCTGTTGGCATATGCTACCACTCGCACGTTGGAGTCAGGTCAGACCGGCATTATCACTCGGGAAAGTCAAGGGGAGGAGGTCATCATTGCACCATCCGCAACGTCCACGGTAATGGAAATCGGGAAAGCTGCTCAGAAGGTCGGCGGCGGCGTAATCAGCGGTGTAAAGACACTCGGTGGCATGGGGTATGCCTACTTCAGCGGACGTGGCCAAGAGATGTCGCAGTCCGACGAATCTGCATACAAGCCGTACTCGAGGTCTGCGCCTCAGCCGTCAACGTTCTTAGGCAACGTCTCGTCGCTTTCCGCCTTATCGTCGTTCCATCCCACCTTCGAGGAGCGCCGTGCGTCCGGCAAGATTGCAGAGACCGGCTACGTTTCTGTCGTCGACCTCGATTCCCGCGTCGCTGGAGAGTACCGCCAGCTGGCTCACCTCCGACCATTTGCCAAACCCGTCGCTCTACTGCAGTGGAATGCCACGTCCAACTTGCTGTTTGTCGCTGGCACGGATGGTCGCGCATTCAACATCTACGAGATGCGCAACAAGTCCCGACTCGCTTCCGTTATACCTGTTCCCGCCGGTGTGAAGGAGGACCTCCCCCATGTCTGGCATAGGTACGAGCTGAAGAGGGGCTCTACGCCCGCCACGGTCATTCGGGCTGTCTGGAGCCCGGATGGAAGGTGGCTTGCCGTGGGGACGCAGCGGAGGACCGTTCATCTATATGCCATCAGTCCTTACACCGGTCCGCCAACTATGGATACCCACGGGAGTGCCAAGATTCGCAATCCCGTATCTTTCGTAAGTCCAGCCATAAACAGATAATACGGTCTCTTCTGACATACTTGGCAGCAACCACTTTCTTGCACGCTGCATCCGCTCGCTAGGTTTCATTTCTCTCGTGCAGCTGACTCGAATGCCGCTTCTGGAACCGATAATCAAGCATCGACCATGGCATCGACTCTTCCCACACTCCCGCTAAGCGGAGTCCGTGCCTTGGTCGGTCCTCAACTGGCCTTTGCATTCTTGCCACGTCATTCCAGTCTCTCATCAAGGCTTATACCCCATCCCCAATTTTCATCTACAACATCACCATTCGGGCCTGCTTCGCCCAGTACCCGTTCCCCTCAGCTGCAGCCAGTCCGAGCGCCCCCCACTCTCCGACGTCCCTCTTCTTCTTCGTCGTTCTCTGGGAATGTGCACGACTTCATTCTGTCCTACTTCCAGGACATGCTGGTATTCAACCCCGCCGATGGGATGATGTCCTTGCAGCGCTGCCTGCTCTCTCAGTCGTCACAGTCTGTACCGGTGATTGAGCCCGGGACTCCATCGAGCGGGAGCACGCCCCTTAATGGGCGAACTCCCTCGAGCTCCTTCTCGTCGCAGAGGATCCCAAATCTAGGATCCCTTCTTTCCAGCGCTACTGCTAGTCGTACCATGGACAACTTACTGGCAAGCGGGAGCACGGTTGCGAGCTGGAATTTAGAGCGAGATGTCACCTGGCCCGACGTGAAACAAGTCGTCAAGTCTGGATCCAGGTTTACGGTAGGTCAACTGGGGCGAAACATCACGCGAAATGGGTTAGCTTCTTCCTCCATCTTGCCGTGGTGTCGTGTTGACTTTATCTCCCAGATGGCTGGCCAATGCTGAGATCGAGACGTGCTCTCAGTCGACGCACATACTGCCCCGTTCTATCTATCAAGCCCATCAATTCGAGTTCTTCGCGTTACCTGCTGACTACAAGACCCGAGTCCGGAACTACGAGCTTGATATGTCCGCAGACAAGGTCGAGGTGAGACCGCAGATCGAGATCCGGCCAGTTCAACGTCGCCCCAGCATGTCGTCCATTTCTGGGCTGGATGAAACCGCGATTGCCAGCTCTTTCGATGAACCTATTGCATCCGCCATGCATACTGTGCTTGATGCACAAACTACTACGCCGATCATTCCGGCGTATCCCAATGCTGCATCCCCTCGATCTGCTCACCTCTGGCTGGACCCGGGGCCGGTTCGGACCGTTGCAGGCAGCTTACAGGACGGCTTGCATGAAGGTCTAGGAATTCTTAAGAAAGAAATCTCCCGGGTCCGCACCCACAAACGCCGACCGCTTTCAGAGCAATTCGATCAGTCGCTTCGTTTCGACGAGAATGACACCATCTTCGAGACTATCCATAATGGGGAGGCGGAGGATGAAAGTCATAGGGAGGAAGACGAATGGGAGAGGGACGAAGACTCCGACTATAGACGTGCACAGGAGAACGATCGGTTCGATGATCTCATTGTCGGTGTCATGGATGAGGAGGAAGAGGAGCGCAAGGTGATGGCGGCTCGCTTGCAGCAACCACCGAGCAAGCCGAAGCCAACCCGGCGCCATGGACGGCACGGCAGGGCTAAGTAATGTGTGAACATGTCCAGGACGATCGAGACTTTTCCAGAGCTATGCTCCCACGATTCTCGATGTATTATTACCGAGGCGCCGCCTTGGACCACGACATTCATGTACTTACTAAGGAAAGATTGACACGACTCATATATAGACAGAAGAAATCAAGCAGTGTACTGTAGCATTATCCGGGGTATCAATGAGAAAACAATATATTGTGGTGGTACATGTAGCGTTCTGGGCATTCTACAGTGTGACTCCACGCGTAAGTGGTCGGCACTACCAATCTGTAGATGCCTCGGTCTTGATTTTCCCTGACGTTGCAGATGAGCACGCATGCCAAGAACTTCTGTTGAGAACTCACTCTGCCTCTCGTCGCGCGTTTCCCTAGCCAATTCCTGGGCGTGCCTTTGCAGCATCTCGACGTATGGCTTCAGGCTGGTTCGTTCCCAGTCTGTGCCGAATATCAGATTCGCTCCACAAACAGAAGAGCAGGCTTGACGTACCTCCCCGGAGTGGATCAGCGCCCTCCTCGGCCTTGGGCTGCTCCGAGAGATTTAGCTCATAGAGCAATCCGCCCACCGTGGGCACTTTCTCTGGATCGAACTCGTCCGCCTTCTCTGGGTCGATCGGCACGCAAACGCGACCTGTAGCGGGATGAACACAGAATGGCGCTTTGAGAAGATGGTTTCGATGCTTTGAGACTTCGGCATCGATCCGTGGGTACAGGTATTGCAGGATGATGTCTTCTTGGGCGGCCCGCAACATTTTCGCTTGCTGGGTGTCGCCTAGATTCTTGATCTCCACGTTCAGGTCGGCGAATTTTTTGATAGATGAGCGTCCAGGATCTGCGGACCACAGTTTGCGCAGTTTCGCGGACATGTCTGTTCTACTGGTAAGCATTCACGGAACGATTGAGCGCCTAGTCTATTCACTCTTATCTGGAATGAGAGCCAGCAGCGTCTCCGTGCCCTCGTCCGAGTCAAAGCATTTCTGGTCTTCGAGAATGACCTCAGTGAAGTAGCCGCCGAGTTCCTGAGGCTGAACGAGGGGCCTATATTGTTATAAGCCTACATGCAATAGAAGATGCCGTTGGTAACGCACTTGATACTCGGTGGCAACGGCCCAGCTCCGAAGCCCGTGCCCAACCGTACATTGACCTTCTTAACCATCTCCGCTCCACCTTTGATCACCTCCAGGTACCCGACAATAGCCTTCCTCTGCTCGTCCGTCAAGGCAAGCGCAGTTTGGTCGCTGATCCAGCAATGAATGCCTCGTCGACCCGAGTAGACCCAGAGTAGATGTCGGTAGCCGAATTGATTGCGGAGAGCGGAGTCGAGCACAGTCACGGCAGCAGCGATGAAAGACCAGCAGCGCTTGCAGATCCCTTTGCCGCTGCAGCATGTTCGGATAGAGTCGTAGTCGGTCATATCGATATCGAATACGAGTTCGCGAAGCTGAGGTTGGAGGGCACCGGCGCGGAGCGTGCGCTTGTCTTTCGGCTAGACGGTCGTCAACGAAGGAGTCAGGTGAAGCGAACTTATGCGTACACGAGCGTTATAGATAGCCCCCACTTCAAACCGACTTGGATTCAAGCGCCTCAGCTCCCTGGCAAAGTCCTCCACCGTCCCAAACGAGTTGTACCTCAAGTACACATCGCCGGCGAGCGTGAAGGCGAACTCTCGGTGGGTGAACAGCCTTGAGGGTGCTGGATGACGTCGGAGTTGGTCTACACGATATCGCAATGTGCTCACTATGGTCATGATTAAGCCAATGAAAGAAAGGTCGGTACGGGAATAGGCGCTTGTAGAATTGCAGCATGACCTCAGGCGACGACGGGTCATACTCGTCGAACTTGGGCATTTCCATACTAGGAGTTACGGTAAGCGAGAGGTCGACTTTGCAATAAGCACACGTACTCATAATCCACGTCATCTTCCGGCACATGTTTAATGTCTGCGACGGGTGCCATGGCTTCTGGGTTCGACGAACGGCAACGTGAGATTAAACAACAGGAAGCGTGAGACTGGGATCGTTTAACCACGGCAATGAGAGACGCGTCGACGCGTCGCGACATCGTGGGCACTAATGGGTGCGAATAGGCGCGGTGTCAGCTGCCCTGACTAAGCTGCTCACCACGAAGGTACCCTGCAATCCCCTAGAGTCCTCCACCCTGAGTGGCTTGTACTTCTGCAAGTTCTCGACGAGCCTTGGCTGGATACTCGCTACTTGCCCGTCCTATTCGTGGGCCTCTTGTTCCCGTCTCGCTGACTTCATAATTACTATGTGAGACCATCGACACCCTGCCGCGCGATCCATGATCTGCCCACCTCTGTCACCGCGTATATAATCCTGGGCTCGACCGGCGTTCATGAATCCCCAGAACAACATTTGCATTCCTCAAACACATCTACGAACAAGCAAGCGCCGACTAAACCTACGATGCACGTTCTGGTACTCGGTGCCTCTGGTCGTACCGGATCCCTGGTCGTCTCTCAGGCTCTACAACGGAAGGACCGGGTCACTGCTCTCGTCCGCAATCCGGACAAATTCCAACCGGCTGGAGTTAATCTCAACGACCCTCTTCTCAGGGTGATCAAAGGCACTCCGGTGGACAAAGCGGACCTCAGGAAGGCGTTCTCTGGCTACAAGATCGATGGCGTCGTCGTTGCGCTCAACAGCACCAGGCCGAACGACATGCCTTGGACTAAACCGACCAGTCCGACGAACATGATTGAGACTGCGGTTAATAATGTGGTTGCAGAGATGACGGTTGCCGGGTATGTGGTCTCCCCTTGCAACCTTCAGCATTGAATACTAACTTGAAGACAGGACGAAGCGCATCTCCCTCGTATCCTCCTGGGGCGTAGGCTCCTCCTATCCCACCACGCCATTCCCCGTCCGAATCGCCATGATGTACACGAACCTCAACTACACGCATCAAGCGTTGACCCTGGCGGAAGAGGCTCTCTTCAAGGCTCCGCCAGGCATCGAATGGGCTATAGCGAGACCTTCTGCCCTTGGCGACGGCAAGCCGGACGGGCAGTACAAGGTCACCGATGATTGCAGGGGCTGCCGATGGGCCGTCGACAGGGCTCTTGTGGCTCGCTTTTGCCTGGTAAGGTCATCTTCGTGGAGCAGCGCTGCTCTATGCTTACATACCGTATTCGCATTAGGATGCTCTGCAGAAGGACGACTGGGTCAATAAGGCTGTTGTCGTGACTTAGACTGCGGAAGGAGATTTTATTCAGTATTATTATAATGGATTACATACATCCGATTTGTTCGTCCAAATGCCAGTTCTACGCCCTGGCAACTCCTTCAAAGTGCGGAGAAGTTACGTACACGTGAGACCATATTATTGCCATCGGGAGTGGACGCGTTTGTTTCCGAGCGCGCGTCTCTAAAGCGCGAAAGTTCAGGCCCGTTATTCTTCGTCACGCCCATCATCTCTGCCACCACCGTCTCCATATGGCTCGCCCACGAAGAGGACAGGCGAATGCTGCGACGGAATCGGAAGCTGACAGGACCGAGGCAGACTCGCAACCCGAAGAGGAAGACGAGGAAGACGGTGGCTTCGAGGTGGACGAGATCCTGAACGTCAGGCGTCAACGCGGAAAGGTAAAGTGCATCAGCACGTCATGAGCGTGTGCTGACGCGTGCCTCGCAGAACGGCGCCCTGCAGTACTACGTGAGATGGAAAGGATATGGACAGGAATCTGATAGCTGGGAGCCGGAGGAGAATACCGAGTACGCGTATCACCACCATTGCGCAACTCCATGTTCTGACCACTGCTTGAAGGGGCGCCGCAGAAGCGGTCGCGCTCTTCTGGAAGACGCATCCCGAGTTGACGGACAAGTACAATGTCACCCCAACTGGCAAGCCACGCAAGAAGCAAGTCGCAGCGGCGAGTAGTGCCACACCAAAGACGGCTAAGGCTGCGGCTGGTGGTCCCAAGGCGAACGGCGCGTTTACAGGCTCGTATATGCGCGCATGCTGACGACTCGTATTCAGGCAAGGAAACGCCGCATACCGCTCCCCCTGACGCCCGTACCAAACGTCGTCCTCTTTCGGACTCGCCCACTCGCTCTCCTTCGTACGTCCCTGCTGCACACAACTCGGCTCCCCAGCCTCCTCGCAAGAGGAAGAGGGACACGGACGACGAACCGCCGGTCGACGATCATACCATGGCCAAGTACATGTCCAAGCCTAGCTGGGAGAGTCTCGTGGCGAGAGTCGATGATGTTGCCGGCAACAGCCCTGATGAGAAGCCCAAGAAGGGGCTAAGGGTGTACTTGAAGCTGTATGTCTCTGTTCCCGTGCGACAATTCCAATGACAGCTAAATGGAAGAACAGGACCGATGGATCGACCGCTGTGACTAACACCGAGGAGTGCAACAAACGGTGCCCGCAAAAGGTAGGTCTGGCCTTTCGGCGTGGTGGCTCCAAGCTAAGCCAATACAGATGCTTCGTTTCTACGAAAGCAAGCTCAAATTCCGTGTTAAAACGGACGATGATGACGACGAGGAAGACTGAGGTCACGGAAGAGCCCACCATTTTCAAGCAGTTCTATGTCTAGTGTCGCCTGATTTCTCCGTTTCTTAGTTGCCTTCTTAGTAGCCCAAGTAGTGCAGCGATAGTCGTCCCTGTAGCACACTCCGACTCGGGCGGTAATGATACTGTTGTTCTAGTCCATTTCTTAACGCAAGTTTAAGCTATGCAGGAAACTCGCAACACAGCTTTTACCTGCTCTCCTCAGTCGTCCTACATGCCCCGTTTGTGCACCCAGTAACCCTAAGGGCGACAATGCGGTTTAACCCAAACCCTATGAGCTCTTTGCCCTTTAACCATAAACCCCAGAAGCAGAACACTACCTGTCAGGGTTCAACCCTATCTAAAGGGGTTTTTCGACTTCTTACAGTTAGACTTGCACTCCTGAGGATGCTAACTTATCTAAAGGGATTTTCCAACCGGTTGGGGTTAGGGCCACGCTCCCAGGAAGGGTGTTTCCGTAAATCGAGGTTAGGCATAGAAATAAACCATCCCGATCACGCAAAAACACTAGAAGTCATCCCTTCCCAGCACGGCGGAAGGGATACAACAGCCATTGTATCCCTTCCACCATCCTGTGATGACCGACATCAAACATATCATAATCTGAGAGCAATCGGAGGGGATACGACAGCGGTCGCATCCCTTTGGCACGGTGGGGACCAATGAAATCCATTACGGTATCTATAATGCACGTCTATGCTTGGCCTCGGCAACCTGCTCCGCAACAGATTCTGCACGTTGCTGCACAGCTGCAGGCCTGACAGGAACTTGTGATGGGGGTCGGGTATCTATAGGCTATTTCGGAGAGGTTGGGGTTGGGGCTGCAAAAAACGGGCCATACAACGCTAAATTATCAGACATTTGCCCCCGGTTTCGCTGTACGGAAGCAGACCAAACAAAATGATGATCTTGTTTGGTTGTCGCCTCAACCCACAAGCAAACAAGATGCATATCTTCTTTGGTCCTCTCCGATAACAAGGAATTTGACAGAACCTATGTTGCTAAGTTGCTACAATCCTCGAAATCACATATTCCATGCTTTGGTGCAGCAATAACACATGCTGAAGCCTACAGATACATGTCCGCCAACTGTAACTGATGGCTAATGTAATCCCATGTACCTGTATTTGCAAAGTGCGCTCCAGAAAATCTCCGTAACATATTAAATCGCCCAAAATAAGTCCTGATTTCGATTTTAAGTGGCTTAAACAGGTGATTCTTGATTGTTAAGCCACTTAGCCCACTTATTCTTGAGCATTTAGAATCCCGAGTTATTTCGGAATTGGTAGAACATGTTGTGGGGTGACTGTGACTGTGCATTGACTCAGGACTCAAACCAAACAAGATGCGGATTTTGTTTGGTCATTGCCCATAAGACGCAATTTGATGCAATGTACGTTGCTAACTGGCTAGAATCCTCGA
>KV417330.1:5019-122013 GCA_001630345.1 Calocera viscosa TUFC12733
GCCTGGTTACTCGATTTCATTACTACCTATCGCTCGATTACTCGATACAACTACCTATCGGTGCCCACCGAGCCAACTCGCAAACCTATCCTCCTTTGTGGGGGTTCAGTTCAGAGCCTGGACTGCAAATATCGCCAGGATCGACAGGAGGTAGAGATTGACGACAGGGAGAGCCGACATGGATGACACAACCAGCAAGAATACTCGTAAGCTTGGTGCCGTTGCTTGGATAGATCGTCCAACGGCGACCCATACTATTAACGAGTTACACTCGGGGAAAGTGCCAAAATCAGCGAGGCGGTAGGACAGCCATATGCCATAGCCGAGAGATACAAGGTGAAGGCGAGGATCGCTCGTCGCGATGATCGGACCAAGTCAACATCGATATCGTTATCCTGTCGGATCAAGCGCACGTTTCCAAGCACGGCTTGAGTCATCTTGCGTGCGATGGTTCCATCCCCTCGCGTGGAGGCAAAGCCAAGCGGCACCCAGATGGTCACGACATTCAGCCAGCTGAGGCTGAGTACGATGAGTCCGTGGTAAAGGTCGAAGTCATATAGTCGAGCTTGGATGAAGGCTGAGATGAGCAGCGAGACCCCTGTAACCAAGACCGTTGCGATATTGACCGTGAGATCCTCGAAGAGCTTTTCTGCGAGCCCCCCTCTTGAATTGGGCGAGAAAGAGACGCATAAAGGGAGACTCGTATGCCAATGCCTGTTACTTACAGATTCAGCACTGTGACGTGTTCCCAATGAGTGATGATGCGACCCACCGGCAATCTCGGGGTTAGCGGTAATCAGGCAGCTGGAGTCCATGGGGGGTTCGAGGGGCACAGCGAAAGGCACCAAGTCCTCCACGCTTTATGGAATCCCATCGACGCACCGGTGATATCGAATGGCCTAAACGAAACCCCGGCGCATCAGCTAGGAAGGCTTCTTCATGGTGTGCGGCGTCTATTCCCCGGTGCCAGTATTTGGCCGATGGCAGCACATGCTGCTCGTTATCTTAGCGCGCGCTCAGATGTCGGCTCATCCGGGTCGATCAGGCCCTTTACAAGGGGCATCCAGCCGACGATGCAGTCGATCTTGCGCCCCACCATGCTGGGTTCTGGCGAGTGACTAAGAAGCACATACGAGCTGAGGTCAAGTTTGGCAATCTGCTCGCTCTCAGTGCCACCAAGATGCATTGAGGCCGCGTATAGCTCGCTCAAAAGATGTGATATCGAGAATGGTTCACAGACGTCTGTCAACATCGAGGGAAATACATGGGCTCATCAGGAGATCGTGGTGGATGCAGGCGCTGCCCTCGATGCGGTGGCTGTTTCCTCCCGGATAGCGGGACCTTCACCCTTCTCCAGCGCATTAGCCTCGGCCCCGTCTGTGCCTTCTCCCTCTCGATCTTCTGGTTGCAATACATTCGATGAATCGCCTCCTCCCGTTATCTCTGTCCAGATCCGTAGTATGACCTGGGACAGAGGTAGGACCAAGAGCAGCAATGCTAGAATCTGGCCAAAGGTCCAGTCGTTTTCGCCATCTTCGACGTGCTGTCTATTGAATGCAATAAGTTGCTCGGTGCTGGTGATGATGACGATGGATGGCGCAGCGGCCAATGCTCCGGAAAACCAACCAAGGCTGCTTGATGACGCCTTCTGGGAGAGAGCAACTGACCAGAAGCGTGTCCTCGATGTGTGGGTTGGCGCGACGGGAGCGTGATGCGGCTGATTGCTAATACACCCACCGCACCTCAGAACCATGCCCAGCAACATAAGTGGTCCGATAAGAACAACCAAAGCCAGAAACACAGCTAAGATGGTGGCGATACCAATGAGGTAGAGATTGACGACGGGAAACGCGGCCATCGACGACACGACCAGGAAGAACGTGCGTAATCCAGGCGTCGTTGCTTGAATAGATCGTCCGACAGCGACCCATGCAAAGGACGAGTTACACTCCGTGAAAGAGCCAAAATCTTGAATGCCGTAGGACAACCATATGCCATATGCGCCAACAGCCGAGAGGTAAAGGACGAATCCTACATTTCTTGGCCCAGATTTGATCGCGGCGATCCGGTAGCTGACATTTGCGTTCCGCATGTGCGCAACACTGAGCGGCAGTAAAATTGTGAGAACATTCAGCCAACTGAGGTTGAGTACGATGAGTCCGTGGTAGAGGTCGAAGTCATAGAGTCGAGCTTGGACAAATGCCGAAATGAGCAGGGCGCCTCCCGTCACCAGAACCGTCGCGATATTGAGCGAGAGATCTTCGAAAAGCTTCTCTGTGAATCCTGCCTTCGATTTCGATGCGAACGAGACAAGGATAATCGGAATGATGACGAGTACAGCTTGCACGTAGAGGGAAACCCGGATGCCGATCCCTATTTCCCGCGGATTCAGCGACACTCACGCGAGGGACCGCAAGCTACGCACCGGCAATCTCCGGGTTTGCGGGGATGAGACAATTTGAATCCATAAGTCAGCTCTATGACGGCAAAATGTGGGGAGACGATAGAATCCAATGCACAGGGCGTTTTATACTATTCTGCAACCTGGAAACCGGCGTCAATATCTACGAAAAACGCCGGTCGGTCATCGACGGATACAAAGTCTATGGGTTGCGGCGTCTGCGCCACACCTAAGCAGTGCGAACCCCGACGTCTTCATTGCTGGCGGGATAACTGCCATGATTCCAGCGAAGTTCGACTTGGCGTAGGGGGCGAGGTGCGCCCGCCTGTATCAATCTGCGGGACCGTTCGAAAATGGTCAACTATTCGCTCCCGACATTTGACTGGACCGTCTTGTGGCGTCTGCATAGCTCGGCAACCTCGATGGCATCGGGCTTGTTCCTGATGGAGGCGTACGTGTCACCAAGGCGATACCTTCTTCTTCGTCTCGAGGTTCCCGTGGTCGTGCACCTTTCCGGTACAATGTTGAAATACGATCAAATGCGGTCCAAATTGGGAATATGACCAGGAGCAGGGCCAAGATCTGTCCAAAGGTCCAGTCGCTTTGGTTCGCCGAACCGCTGATAACGCCGCGGTTGTCGTAGATGAATTGCTCCGTGCCGACAATGATGAGGATGCTGGGAACGCCCCACGCCAAGAGGGCCAGGATTGGTGTATGGTTCTCGTTGCAACGGCAGAGCATCTGCTCAAGGTTGCAGAGAAGCAGGATAAGGACGAAGATGACGAGGACGTTCACGAGCGGGATGACAGCCAGAGAAGAGATAACGAGGACGGCGATTCGAACGTTCGGTCCGCTTGCTTGGAGCTTCTGTCCGCACATGACCAGGAAGTACTCTTGTGCACAGCCCGGAGACCAGGATTGTATGTCGTGGAAGATCCAAATGCCAAAGGCACCAGTGACGGTGCAATGAAGCATATACAAGCCGAGTTTCCTTGAAAATGTATTCTTCTTAATGCCTTTGTCGTCGTCAATGATGGCGCGGAGGAGCGTAGGGAATGCAGCCGTCAGATTGTTGAGCCAGCTCAGTTGAAGAACAATGATAGCGTCGTATAGATCCAGGGAGCCACGCCCCGCTTGGATGAAGGACGCAACGAGCAGGGCACATCCTGTCGCGAGCACGGACGTCGAGTTCATCTTGATGTCGTTGACCAAGTCTGCCTGGAATCCGTCCTCATCAAAGTCCCCGGCCAATAGGGCTATCCCAATTGGCAAAAGGGCCAGAATCGCTTGCGCGTACATAGCGACTCTGATTCCGATGCCTGAGCGGCTATGAGCCGTCATGCAAACGGTCTGGGTTAAATAACCGCTCACCATCTATATCCGGGTTGGCAACACTGAGGGAGCAGGTCATGAGCGAGGGCGCTGGGTGGAGAACAATGGTGGGAGGGAATATGCTCACCCGACACCTCAATATATGGATCTCTCACTCGGAAACTGCTTCTGAGCATCAAGGGCCGCACACCGCCTGCGGGAACATGTGGTGCTCTGTCGGGTGTGCAAATTGACGCCTGGCAGCAGCGCCTGCAAGGGCGTCTATCGATAAGGTCATCGCATAGTAAGGGTTACAGATGGATACTGGGAACCATACGGCTCATCGCTTTCTACTTTGGCTTGCGCAGGGCGATGAGCGATGAGTAGTTGACTAAATCACGCCTAGACCGCCGCCGTTGCCCTATCCTTTTCTGAGCTCACGTGACTGCACGTGAGGGGCGGAACGGCACCGACGGTGCAACTCATGCCGCGGGGGGCCGAACCAACTCGTCCGAAGTCGTCTCATTAACCAAGCCACGCATAAGAATCCAACGCAGTCAGGTTAAATCAAGATATAGCAAATGCAAGAAAAAGCAGGGTAAATATGGAATGGGTGTCCGGGTCTTGTAACGGGTTATAAGCGCGAGGCAGACTGCCGCTTTCGCTGGACCGCTGTGGGGCGGTGTTTTCGGTTTGGTGTTCAAGTTCTTGTTGTCGTGGCGCTTCCCCCCAGGCGGCAAGGATATCTCCATCTCCCCCCCCCCCAAGAGGCGGCTCAAGCGCCCTCGCCCGTCCCCCTCCTCTCCCTCCCCTTCGTCGGGCTCCCCACACCCCCGCTCCCCTCCCTCTGATGACTCCCCCTCCGCTCCCTGCCCCTGCGACCGCCGGTGCTCGGCACGCCCGGGGCGGAAGCTGCCGAGGGAGTGAGAGGCTGGGAAGTGGAGGGTGCGGAGGACTGGGAGTGGGAGTGGGTGAGGGAGGGCGGGGCCCAGAGCCCCTCGCCCCGCGCTTGGGCGGCCGCGAGGGCTGCGGCGTAGGCTGTTGGCGGGGCGGGGGTGGGCTGCCAGGGGTGGGAGGAGGTGGGGACGGGAGGGACGGGCGGGCGCGGGGGTTGGAGGGCGTTTCCTGGGTAGGCGGGGTAGGCGCTGGATTGGATGTGAGCGGGAGAAGGGAGGGGGAGGGAAGGACGCACGGGTAGGCCGGGTAGACGGGGTACGGCAGGCCTTGCAGCTCTGGGGGCAGGGCGGAGCGGGGTGGGTAGGCCGGGTAGGCGGGGTACTGCGTGCCGAGGAGTTAGCGGGCGAAGTGGGATGGGAGGGAGGGGGACGCACGGCCGGGTAAGGGGGGAAAGCGGTCTCCTCCTCCGAGTCGTCTGATTCTTGCCCTCCTCTTCCAAAGCCTGGGTAGCTGCCTAGCCCCATCCCGCCGGCGCCGCCCATCGACCCCAGTCCAGCGAGCCCAGCCATCCCAGACAGGGAGGAAGGCACATGCTCATACGTCCTCGCTCCGCGCTCCACTGCGTCCTGCGCGCTTTGGGGCCCTATGAGCTGGGCAGCGAGCGACTCGAGCGTCGGTTCGCCGAATGCGTTCCTCCCCCCTCCTCCCCCTGTGGGCTGGGGCGGGGGTGAGGAGGGGTAGGAGTTGGGGTGCTGGCGCGGGAGACGGGGGACTTGGCCTGAGGCTGGGGCGGGGGAGGAGGTGCGCGCGCCTGGGTGGGAGAGCGGGGAGCGCGGGGTGAGGGGTGGGGAGGCGGCAGTGCGTCGGGGGTCGTGTGCCATCGTCTTGGGTGGGGGGGTGGGAGGTGATGATGCGGGGTCGAGAGGGCTGGGAGGGTCGAGAGGAGAGAGTAGGCGCCGTCAAATACTGCTTTGCCAGTGAGCGACAAAGGGCGGCGGGTCTGTGACTCCCACGTTCCCCGATGACGGATGAGGATGACAATGACGAAGAATATTCTAGTCAGGCGCCTCTGGTGCTGTGCGTGGATGGGATGCCTGACTGGACCGGCGAGCCGATGGAAAGAGATGTGAACAAAACACGGAGAAACCCGAGCGTTTGCAGCGTTTGCTTCTCTCGCACAGCCTACCTCACGGAGCTCCGTGCAAATTCCAGTAAGGTCGATCAGGCGGCAAGTCTCTTTGGTAAGGAATGTAGCACAGCCCCTGTGCTTTGAAGGAAAGGATCCGTGTGGCACTGCTCCTGCTCAGGCACACGTGAGGGGTTGACCGGACGCGCTGCTCGCCCTGACTGTTCCTATCGCTCTGCCCTACACCCACTCGCTGTCTCGGGAAAGGATCGTGTCTGGCTCGCTGACTGGACGGGAGATGAGAAGGCAGGCAACCCTTTCCACCTGGCTCGCTACCTCCCCAGGGCGGTTAAAGCCCGCTCATACTACGCCTCCGCGAGCGAGCGCGGGCGGAAGTGGGGTCGGACTGCCGAGGTTTACACTGCCGCGACAACAACAGCTACAGGAGCGTTCAGTCTCTGGAAGCAGCACAGCGATGGGAGAAGACGACGAGGTGGTCTTCCTCGGTATGCGCCACCGATCGCCAGCAGGGAGCAAGAGCGCCTCCTCGCGAGATCATATCGTAGAGGTGGATGGGGAGGGGGACAGGAGTATGGACTCCCTCCGGCGGGCGCTGGAGCGCGTGGGGATCGATGCTGGCAATGGAGTGAAGGGGAAAGGGAAGCAAGTTGAACAACGGTGCGCCCCTTGCTGGCCAGTCTTTGAGCTCGCCGCTAACAGGAGGGGGAGCAGCATACACCCGTTCTTCCTCCCACAACCACCGCCTCCTCCGACTTTTGTTCCCCTCCAACCCCTCCCCACCCGCGCACAGCCAGCACTCAAACCCCGCTCCGGCCCACCGGCGCGCCAGCCGAGGGCCGCCAGGGGGCTAACGACCTCTGCGGCGACGAGAGGGTTCGAGCTGGAGGCGTTTATGGCCGAGGCGGGGGTGGCGGTCGGCGGCATCGGGAAGGGGCCGGCGGCGTCGGGGAGCGTGCAGCTTGCAGAAGTCGCCGAAGTCGCCGAGATCGCTGTGGAGGCGGACGACCCCGCGGAGGCGGAGGCCGATCCGGACCTGCTCCTCCCGCCGTACTCGTACCTCCTCTCCACGCCCTCTCCCACGCGGGTGCACACCCGCTCCGCCTCGGAGATGAACGACCTCCTTCCCCTCCTCTCCGGCCCACTGGGGTTCGACATGGAGTGGAAGTTCGGTTTCACGCGCGAGCGGGGTGGGCCGCCCAGGAAATGGGAGAGCCGGACGGGGACGATCCAGCTGGGGGACGAGCGGCTGGTGCTCATCCTCCAAGTTGAGGGGATGCGGGAGCTGCCCCGGGAGCTGAGGAGGGTGATCGAGGATCCAGAAGTGCCAAAGATGGGGGTCAACATCCGTCGTGCGTCTTTCCCCTGCCTGCTGATCCCCAGCTGTGCTAAGGCGTTGTTATGCGGGAACAGTGGACTTCCGCAAGCTCGTCCGTGACTTCCCCGGCCTCCGACCAGCACACGTCGTCGAGCTCTCCTTCCTTGCCAAATGTGTCGATCCCGCCCTGCCAAGCAATAGGAAGCTTGTCTCCCTCGCCCGGCTGACCGCGCGCTACCTCCACGCGCGGCTGTCCAAGGACCAGGAGGTGCGCTGCTCGGACTGGACTGGTGAGCTGGGGGAGGCCCAGCTCGAGTATGCGGCGAATGACGTGCATGCTAGCATGCAGGTTGGCAGGGTGCTGCTTGAGCGCGCGGAGGCGGTGGAAGGAGGGGTGCGGAGGGAGAGGTACTGTGTGGATGAGGAGGGGGGAGTGCTGCTGTATGGACCGGAGAAGGAGAAGGAGAAGCGGACGAGGGAGAAGGGCGCGGGTGTACCGGGGAAGGAGAAGCCGGCGGCGGCAAAAGAGCCCGAGCTGCAGAAGCAGCCGGCGCAAGAACGGGCGACGGTGAAAGAGCCGGACACGCAGAAGCCGGCGGTGCAGAAACTCGCGGCGATGACGGCGATACCCGCGACGGCGCTGCTCCCTCCGAGCATACCCGCTGCGGAACATGCGGAGCGTCCGGCTCTGAGTCCTGCCGCAACAGCCGAACTGCCTCTGTTTGCAAAGCCTGCTGCTGTTGCTGCACCAAGTCTTCCCAAGGACGGCTCCGAAGCCGTCCCCTCAACCTCCTCAGTCATGCCCCAGCGCTTGTCCAACACTGTATCAAAATCCACGGATACTTCTCAATCCGCAATTCTGGCATCTGAAACATCTACGAAATCTACATCTTCCGCCACACATGCCGACCCGGTGCTGTATACCACCGCGCCGTCTATGAAACCTGCGTTAGTGACTGCCGTCACGAAGACCGCTGCCACGTCCACGAATACCGCCACATCCGCAAAGAGCACTGTACCGAGCGGTGTGTCGAAGGCCTCTAAATCTACAACGACTCCATCGGGTGAAACCAGCCGACCACCGCCCCCACCTGAGGTACGCAAATCGTCCACCGTGTTCCCGACCTCGCGAGCCGGCTCGCAGAGCTCAGTCAAGCCCATCTACTTACACGCCTACCTCCTCTGGCACGCCACCCCGCCGCCGACCCTTGCCGACCTCCAGCGGGCGCTGCGTCCCTCCCCTTCCTCCGGCCCGCTGCCAAAGGACAAGGCGGTCGAGTACGTCATCCGCGCGCTCATGGCCGACTCGAAGCTCCGCTGGGAGCGGGCGAGGATGCGCGCGCTCCTGAGGGAAGGGGTCACCTTGAGCGTGGACTGCGAGCGGTGGGTGCTCGAGTGGGGTAGGGAGGCTTTGGAGGAACATTAGACGTTCAATCCCACGCATGCTTATTGGATTCTTGGTCATTCCACAACACTGCATTCTTCCAGTCCACTTGTCTCATGTCTTGTAAGACAATACTGTAATCTGATCCACGCGTAGAATAGCGACACGTTGCAATGCGATTCAGGACCGCTCTGAGATGCCTACCCACAATAGCTGGTTCACTGATTCACTTTTGATATTCGCTGAATACGCGCTAAGTACACAAATTCTGAACTGCTGCTATGCTTATGGCACAGTTCCATATGGTCCATCTCGATCTGGTTGGCGTGAGCCCCGGGGGAAATCGCTTAGAGAGGCTCGATGTTGGGGAGCGGACCGACGGGGACGATCCTGAGTGGGTTGATCTGCGGCAATGTCAGCGGCATCCACTTCCAAAGCCAGAAGACACACCTGCGTATGACTCCAATAATAATGTGTCTTGATATGCTCAAAGTTGGTCGTGCTCTTGAACGCGTCGTTGTTCCAGTAGAGGTTCTTCAGCCACTTGTTGATGTGCGGATAATCGTGGCGGATCGTGCCGATGTTGCACTTGAAGTGGCCCACGTACACGGGGTCGAAGCGCACGATGGTGGTGTAGAGCCGGATGTCGGCCTCGGTCAGCCGGTTGCCGATCAGGTAGTCGGAGCCGGAGGAGGCGAGGATGGCCTCGAGCCGGTCGAGCGACTCGAACAGGGGGCGGACGTTGGACTCGTACGCAGCTTGCGTCGTCGCGAAGCCACATTTGTACACGCCGTCTGCGGGGCGTTAGGGATAAGCAAGAGATACTAGGGGGAAAGGGCGCACTGTTGACCGTGTTGTACACCCAGTCGTTGAGCTCGTCAATCTCCTTCCTCAGCGCCTCCGGGTAATAGTCCAGCTCCGCCTTGTCCTTAGGGAGGAGCTCGTTGAACGCCGTGTTAAAGTTCCTGATAATCTCCGAGCTCTCGTTATTCACGATCGTCCGGTTCTTCTTGTCCCACAGCACGGGCACGGTGAAGCGCGCGTTGTAGTCGGACTGCGCGGCAAAGTACAGGTCCTTGACATGCTTCGCGCCCTCGTTCGGGTCCTCGTCCGCGCCGGGGAACTTGTCCGCTGAGGCGAAGGGCCAGCCGTCCTGTCCCATGTGCGGGGAGACGACCGAGACATCAAGGATGTCCTCGAGCCCCTTGAGCTTGCGCACGATCAGCGTGCGGTGCGCCCAAGGGCACGCGTACGACACGTAGAGATGGTAGCGACCTGTGTGTGCGCGTCAGTCAGGTGTCATCTGGAGCGTTGGAGGTGCACACCCTTCTCAGGCTCAAACGGCCCGCCCTTCTTGATCTCATCGCGGAACGTCGAGTCTTGCCTCCGGAATTGCCCGTCCGTCGAGGCCCACTTGGTGATATCGCTCTTATCTTTCGACATTTTATGCTTTCGCCCTAGGTTTAGATGTACGGCTCGAAGCGTCGAGGGTAGATGGCGAGCAGCAGGGGCGGCAAGGCGGTGGTTATATACCAAGAGCCGCATGTAGGGATCGCCGAGCGAGTGTGCGAATGTCAGCCGCCGTGAGTTACCTGCCTAATTGGGCCGCCCAGCCATGCGCTGACGTAAGATCCACCATGTGATTCTGCGCTGGGCAGGCCAGCAATCGGACACATGACGGTCTGCTTTCTCACGCAGCGATCTAATGCCCAATTTTCGTATATCATCCTTTGCCATCCGCCGGCCTTTGTCATACACCCAGACAGTGACGTGACAGGGCTCATTCCTATGTCTGGTTCCAAGGGAAGGGCTCGGCTCCGAGACACGTGCACCACAGAGAAGTAATTGCTCCGCTGACCCCAGCTCGAACGCGGGACTTGCTAGAATGGGCCCACAAGGTGTCCAGCAGTGTGTGATGCCGACTAGGGTGAAGATGTTGGGATATTGGACATGGGATACGAAATGCCTGTTGTTCGAAACCGTGATGCGCCAGGGAGAGTTTACACATCCGAACGCCTCATGTAAAGCCATGTCGATAGAGCACACGTGTCACAGCGTTCCAAAACTCCACTTGGCGCAAGTCATGCCAATGCAAGGTATGCGTTCCATTCATATGAGCAGTGATGCCCGCTTCTGAGCGGAATAAATACACAATACGAGGTCGGAAGACCCATTAATGGCGGGGGGAGCTTAGTGCTTGCCCGCCTTTTTGCCTGTGTTGCTATCAGCAACCGCCTGAGCGACGATAAGTACGTTCGAGCGCACCATCCACAAACATGTTCCTTGTCGCGCTCGGCAGGGTCGCCACGAGCCCATCAAGGTCCCTGCGCATCTTGACCTGGCACCCCAGCCTGCTCGTGTCCGTGAGCCCAAAGGCCATATCCAGCATATCGTTCTCATCGTCGCTCGGCTCCTCGAGCCTGTCAAAGTCTTCGGGGCGGAGGATGACGTGGCATGTGCTGCAGGCGACGGAGCCTTCGCACGCGCCCTCCAGGTCCACGTCGTACTCGTGCGCAATGTCGAGCAGGTTATCCCCCTCGTTCACTTCGACGGTCTTGATAAGATTACCCTTAGAGTCTTGAAAGGTCACTTTGATCCTGAAGGCATGCTGTTAGTTGAGATAACATAGCGTCTGGAAAAAGTATGCATGCACCCTGTGCCAGGTGGTGGACGCTCTATGGGCCCGTGTAGACGAACTGCGGATCATAGTCAGCGGGTTCCCAGCATAGCTACGCACCGGATATGCGCACCAGAGGATGTATGAAGGGACCGTGATGGGCCAAACGCATATGCAGGAACAGTCCGGAGAGATGTGTGCCGCCTAGGTGCCATGTTGGCCGCCAAAGAGTGCAGACATGTCCGCTGTGTCCATATACGCCGTGCGGGCGCAGAGGTCGAAGGAAGGCATCGTATTGCGGTCCGGTTCATCAAGTACGCACATCGTCTCGCAGACGGCGTCGCTGTTCGTGTGAGTACGGACATGGTGGTCGTCAGCGTCGAGGCGGCTGTCATCGTTGCCGTCGATGACTTTCAATTCGCGTCGCTTCGGCCGCGGCGCCGACCCTGTCCATGGACACAGCCACACCGCAAGAATTCACAGGCGCCGGGAGCAAATTATTACGCGCCGCTTTGTTCGACGTGAGGGATTTTTTCGCGGCAGTCAACACGTCGTTATCTTATCCTTTCGGACTTGTGGATATACCCAAAATGGCTACCCACTCTGTTACTCTACCTGTGCAGCTGCAGCCGCTACCTGAAAACTGGGAGGCCAGCACCTCTAAGGGGTCCAAGCTCTCTGGTAAGCATTCATTATAGCGTCGCTGATACGAGCTAACGACCCCTCACAGCCCCCACGCAGGTAACGCTCCTCCCCTACGGGCACGAGTACTCGCACCATGCCGCACGCATTCATCACCAGCGCACGTTTGAAGAACACGATGCCTACTTATCGATCAAGGCGGCGCAGGACCTGGCCGCCTCGGGCGCTGAGGTTGAGGATGATATGGGCGTCGGCGAGGAGGAGGAGGGAATCGAGCTCCTCACGCTCGATCCGAAGGAGTGGAAGAAACAGGATCATTATAAGGTGCTGGGGTTGAGCAAGTACAGGTACAAGGCGACCCAGGACCAGATCAAGATTGCTCGTGCGTACCTATATCCCCTTCTAACTCATCTGCGGTGCTGAATACGAGCGTACTCCGCAGACCGCAAGAAGGTCCTGAAGCACCACCCTGACAAGAAGGCGGGCCAGGCTGGCGACTCCAACGACGACGCTTTCTTCAAGTGCATCCAAAAGGCCATGGAAGTGCTGTCCAATGCCGAGAAACGGCGGCAATTCGACTCCGTCGACCCGTACTACCAGTCTTTGGAGGAGGATGAGCTGCCCGAGGCGCGGGAGATCAAGAGCTTCCGCGACTTCAAACGCGCGTATGGAGAGGTCTTCGAGCGCGAGGCAAGATTCTCGAAGAACACCCCTGTGCCCATGCTGGGCGAGGAGAACAGCTCGAAGGACGCCGTAGAGGGCTTTTACGACTTCTGGTACAACTTTGACTCGTGGAGGAGCTTTGAATATCTCGACAAGGAGATCAATGAGGGTTCTGACAAGTCCGTTTCATCTTCCCTATCTTCATCTCGCAGATTCTGACGTATTCTGTGCTGCAGCCGCGACGACAAGCGCTACACGGAGAAGAAGAACAAGACGGAGCGCGCACGGCGTAAGAAGGAGGACACTGCGCGCCTCCGCGGGCTCGTAGACGCCGCCCTCGCCATCGACCCACGTATCAAGCGCATCAAGGCGGAGGAGAAAGCCGCGCGCCTCGCCAAGAAAGCGGGCCGCTCTGGCACCCCGGCGAACGGTGTGCCGGGCAGCGCTGCTGCCAAGGCTGAGGAGGAAAAGAAGAAGAAGGAAGAGGAGGAGGCGCGGAAGAAGGCCGAGGAGGATGATAAGGAGAAGAAGAAGAAGGAGAAGGCGGCGGCGGCGAATGCGGCTAAGAAGGCGAGGAGGGCTGCTAGGGCTACGGCGGAGGGCAGTGGCACAGCGACTCCGGCCGAGCCTGCATAGAGTCGTTCAGTAAGCGGCGATATATTGTCGCTCTTGTCAAAATCCATTGGATGCTGTACATTCATCAGTTTCAATCCTATAGAAGCGCCCGCTGCTGGCTTCCCTGGCCGCATCGACGCACAGCTAACTAAGACGAGGGTCACCGTCGCAACCTGTATCTGGATGTGGGGCGTCGCCTCGTCCTTTTCCGCTGGCCGCCCCGTGCCCTGCTAGTGGACTAACCCCTTGGTCCCCATCTCAGCGGGCGGACCCCATTGTCCCTGTCCAAAGGAGCCCCGCAGGCACAGCCTTGTACCCTGCCTGTCCAAACGGGGCCACGGGCTTGACAACCCTTGGGAGTACCTATTCTCCGAAGGAACACATCTGATACTGTGATAGATGCTCAGCCTTATTGTTTGACACAGGTTTGGTATGCATGCACCTTGTGTATCAGAGCCACATGGTGTGCAAATCAACCAAACAGGACTTGGCATCATCCCGGCAAGATGGACCCAGCATCCAGCTTTATATTACATGTAGGCTGCAGGTCTAGTATGCCTTTTCGCTGTTGTTGCTGACCATGGCCCCATGTCATGTGCTGTGCTGGCTGCTGCTAAGGCATGCAGGAGCTGCAAAGATGTGTTGGGGAGAAATTCTGAACATGCACCAGGTACACTTGGATCGACCACAACATACACCTATGGCAAAGGTTGGCATTGTTGGTCCTCAACAGAGCATTATCCTCCAATCCCTTGCTTGGACTTATGCTGGTGGACAGCACGTCCTTCAGAGACAATATTCCTGGGAGTTGCCTTCTTGCAGAAGCCAATCACACCTTCTGGATATTCTCAATGACAGTGTGGTTGTCTGATGGGCATGCCTATGCACATCCAATACTTACTATGGCTTTCCAGCTCCTGCAAGACTGAATTGACCAGAACCCCTTCTGCAGACAAGAGGAAGTCCCTTTGTCCAAGTCGTCCGAAGTTGCCTATCCATGGCACACTGCAATGTACCTCAGCAGGAGAGGTAAAGGGACTTGATCTTTGCATATCTCGCAGGCATACACGTCTGCCTGACTAGCCATCGCTTCTATGAGCGAGTCACTCATTGGGTTTGACAGGACAGCTACGTCTACTCTTGCGCGACCCGAACGACCACCTTTCCTAGGTTTCGTCCTTGCAGCATAACTACGAATGCCTCGCCTACACGCTCCAGTCCTTCAAACACATCCTCGCTGTACTTCAACTCCCCGCGCCCCACCATACCCGGGGCCGTCGCGTAGAAAGTGTTGACATACTTGGGACGAAGCTCGTTGACGACGAAGCCGATCATCTTGAGCCTTCTGTAGATGAATTGAGCCAGATTCTGCGACGAGCTCAGCATCGGGTATGGCCCAGGAAGAAGGTGCGAAACCGACCTTGGGACCATATCTCTCCTCATGGTTATACTCGCTTGCCATCCCACATATAATCAGCCTTCCATTCGGATGCATGTATTCAATCGCCGTCTCTAGCATCTTGCCTCCGACATTGTCCCAGTATATGTCGATGCCGCCGAACCTCTCCAGCTCTTCAGCGACAGACGATGTATTGTAATTGAAGGCACGGTCGACACCGATAGACTTGAGGAAGGCGACTTTCGCGGCGCTGCCAGTCGAGGCGATCACCCGAAGGCCTTTCGATTTTGCGAGCTGGGCAACGACACTGGTGCGCCGTCAGCATCGCTGCCTGCGAAGGACAGCACAAGAACTCGCCTTCCCACTTGGCCGGCGCCAGTCGACACATATATGCTCTCGCCCTATCACAATCGTCTCATCTACCGTGCAACACGGAAGGCAGAAGGTCATACCGGTTTACATTCTCCATACTCCTCCAATCCGTACCAGCCGGTCTCGCCGGGCATGCCCAGCACCCCGAGATACGTGCTGAGCGGTACTCCCTCTTTGTTGTCGATCACTTGGAACCCGCTTGCAGCCGAGGCTGAATGGACGGTGTATGCTTCGAATGCTGCCTTGCATGATGGGTGCGGTGCACACGGCACGAGAAACGGGATATCACGCACGCAAAGGGCCGAGAATATGCGCGCCTACCGGAAGCACAGGGACCTCCGAGCGTACAACGAGAGCGATACCCGTGTTATCCAACCTATCGCCAACCTCAGCCATGTCAACTGAATTGACATTGCTGACCAAAGAACGTACGTGTCCCCGATTGCCCAATTCGGTGCATATCGCTTCTCCTCGTCCATTCGGCCTCTCAGATACGGATCCAAGGACAGCCAGAGCGTCTTGGTCAAGAAGCCGCCATTCAACTCGACGGTTGTCGGATCGATCGTCCGCGCAGAGTCGTACGTGATGTCCTTCCCTGGGACGGGGTAGCCCGTAGGACGCGAAGAGAGGATTACCCTAGGGTTGGATACGGGAGACATTTCACTGATTTATCGATGGCTCAAGGCTGGAGGAGATACAATTGAATGTGACGTCGTCAACAATGTTGCTTATATTGGGTGCCAAATCGTGTCGCTGACGAAGCTGACATCTCTCGAATTCTCAAGCGCCTAATTTCTGCTGCTGACGAACTCGAGCTGCTGACGAACTCAAGCTGCGGACGAAACCGGAGGATTGCTCGCGCCAGCCTTCCCTGATATGGCTACGGTGAGTCGACCAAGCCATCCTCTCAATGGGCGCCTGCTCGTGGACTCCTTAAAGACGGCATGAAATTGCTCGCTACATGATTAACTCTCTCAGCACGGTGCTTTGCTGTGCAATGATAACATGAAATAGCTTTGTCTGCGACACTCTAACTCCGAGTTGAAAGTCGGCGATGCTGATCGGCGATTGTATAAATATTCACGCGGCGAAACAATCACAGCCTTTGGGCGCTATAGATGACGTAGTGCATATCTCTCGCTAGAAAGTATGAGCTGGTTGGGCCATCATGAGCAACTCGGGCATGTCCGGTCACGTTTCACTCCATGCGCTGTAACGCGTCTCAGTCGAAAAGGATTGCCGCGCCGGTCGATGAGATTACAGCGCCGTGTCGCTTGGCGCCGGGGTGTTGCGCCCGCGTCCCCCCGAAATGGTGATGTGGGCCGACCGACGCGCCTCAGACGCGCCCGACATGAGACCCTGCCTTATCCAGCCCGAACCCAGCACTGATAGCCTCAAATATCATCGACCATGGCGGGCTCACCCCCGCCGCACTCACCTTCCTCGACTACTTACAGCTCGCCGTCGTCGTCGTCAGTAAACGCATACACGATGCTCGCCCCTATGTGGACGGGCGACCCCGCGCACCCCCCGGCGCTCTACAAGCTGCCCGACGAGCTCTGGCTGCTCATCCTCTCCCACATCCCCGCCCTCTACCCCTGGCACTCCTCCAACCTAGGCTACGACGACGCATTCGGCGCACCCTCAGGCCCAGCAGGGCTCAAGACCACTTTCCAGGCCGAGAACCGGTTTGTCCAAGGCCAGTTCCGTGCGTGGATGCAGACGATGGAGGCATGCCTCTGCGTCTGCAGCGCGTGGTACGTCGAGCTTCGGCCATCACTGGACGAGTGGGTGCTCTTCCGGAACGCGTCCGAGCTGCGCGCCTTCCTCCGTGCTCGCCCACCTGTCGAGCACCTCGCAATCCGACGCGTCGACGTGCACTACGATGAGTGCTACCCGGACGCGCTGGTGCAGCCTTTCCTAGGCAGGTGCACAGCGCTCGAGCAGCTCCACCTGAACCAGCTCAACAACTACCTCTCCTTCGACGTTCCCCTCTCCCTGCTCGACGTCATAGCGTGCACCTCTGCGCGCGTGCAGAGCATCGGCTTCCCCAAGCGAGGCATCCCCGCGCAGTCCCTCGAGCTGCTCGCCCGCCTTCCAGGGCTGGAAACTCTCTCCGTCGGGGCGGATAAATGCCCCTTCACGCCCGCTCAGCTCTCGCCCTACATCTCCTCCCTCTCCACAGCCGCATTCGCCAGCGTCCACCACCTCCGGATCGACCTCCCCGTCCTCTCCCGCGCCTCCGACTTTCTCTTCAACCACCTCCCCGCCACCTCCCTCCCGGCACTGCACAGCCTGGTGCTCAGCACAGTAGAAACGCCCTTCCGCATGCCCTCATCCGCCTTCACCCAGCCCTTCAGCGCCCGCGTCGTAGAGCCCTTCTTCCTCTCCCACGGGCCTAAGCTCCGCACCCTGCAGTTCACACTAGCAGAGCCGCAGCAGCACGGCCACCTGTGCCGGCTAGCCGCCTACTGCCCGAGCCTACAGCGTCTCGCCCTCCCGGCGTGTGAGCACACGCATGAAGCGGCCCCTGCATGGTCTCTGCCGTGCCTGGAGGAACTGGCAGTGGGCAACTTCATGCAGCTCAACCCCGAGAACGCGCTGCAGATCTCGGATCACTGGAGGAACGTCGTCGGCCTCGTCTTGGCGTTCACGGCTCCTGCTTCTGCCGCCGCTCCGAGCACCAACACCAGCACTAACCCCGAGCAGCCACCAGCGAGCAGCGCCTTCCCCTCCCTCCGCACCCTCCGGCTAGCCGACGTCCTCCCCTGGCGCCTGCGAGAACCCTCCGCGCCCGAGCCCTGGGCGCACCAGATGAAGCTCGCGAGAAAAGTGGAGCAGCTCTGCTCTGAGAGGGGAATGAGAGTGGTGGATTGTACGGGTGGACCGGTGGGGGTCGGGGGGAGGATGGCGGGGAGGTGGCCGCAGGAGGGGGGGAGGGTGAAGTTGGGCGCTGGGTTTTGATGTGGGTTGTACAGTATACAGGAGAGGCGGGTGGGGGCCAGAGTTGTACGCGCATATAGACAAGGTCTCAAGGGATAGAAGGGTTGGAGGGAGGACACTGTATCGGTATTATAGACCTACACGGCTGTTTATTAGACATTGGAAGATAGAAGGTGTACGACATAGACCAGAGGCTCTGCCTAGAAATGCTAATCACTTCTTACTCGCAACTTCTCATCTGCTCAACGCTGTAATGTCACACCTACAATACCATGCTAACGACGCGGTCAGGCAATATCCGCATCGCCATTGGCGCGCTTGGGCACGCATACACCTAGGCTCTAATGCCGCGGTGACGCCAGCTTCGTGCTCAGCGGGATCATTCCTTCCCCACAACATGCCGAAGACACATGTTCATCTCTGGCCAAAGACTGCCTGGCCCATGGATTTGGTTGGCGCTTCTGAGTCAGGAGTCTGTCAATCGCCCGAAAGTGTTTGCCTCGGAGACGCAGCCGACAGAATACTACTGTAGTCGGTGATGCGAGAGATTGACTGCTGATCGAGCTTGTGAGGAATAACCTCCACCAGACCTTCTTTCTTGTTCTGGCCCCCGAAAGTACTCCTATCTTCCTTTTTGGAACGGTTGCTCAGCTTACCGCATGATATCGCCGCAACGTGTGACATGGGAGCAGCAATCTGGGAGGGATAAAAGGAGGGACAACACGCCCATTCCGAGTCAGCGTGCTGCCCCTCTTCCCCCAGTGACCGCTCTCCAAGCCATACACCTGGGCCCACTGCCCCTCCGATTTCACACAAGTATCACCAACAACATGGGTGTCCCCTGCTCCGAGAACTGTGGCTTCGACAACCCCACGACGAGTCATCGCACGCTCGAGGACGAACCATGCGGGAAGAAAGGCTGCAAAGGTGTCTACTCGGTCAACTTGACCCAAATGGCGGACAACAAGCGCAAGCGACAGATGCAGGTCAACCTTGTTTGGCCTGAGGGTAGCACGGGTGGGCCTAAGAGGGAGGGGGCCAAGCCTACCAGTAGCAAGTCCACGTAGGGTCCGGGGCAGAAACCCTCGAGCTTCCAAAAGCTCGGGCCAATTTCGACTGCGTGACACGTGTGTCAAACGTTTGCGTATCCCAAGGTTTAATCGCCGGTGGGACAATGTGACTGCAAACGCAACCATGACAGTTTCTAACCTTTCCGCTCAAGGCTCACGTAACCACCCGTTTAACGACATGCACCATTCATTTCCACCGCGTCCTCTGTCTCTCCAGTACATAGTGTTGTTCCAGCTCCACTTCCACGCTCAACTACATTGGCAGTAGTCCTCTTTATGAAATCGTTCTCCATCTGCCCATCATGCCTCAAGATCCTGCTATTTCTTTTTCAGACGTCCGGAAGGGTCATATGCAGCAATGTTATTGGACGATGCTAAGGCTGAGATAAAGTCCGTGCGTTTAGTAACTATGAGTGACAAAGAGCTGGGTTTGTTGAGGAACAGTGCGGAAGAAAAAAGAAGTTATGCGGGGTCCGGGATGTAGTGACCTGGCTACGAAGGTGGGGAGAGGGTAATGGAAAACCAGTAGCACGTCACATCATCGATCATCTGGAAACCGGTGAAGCTGACATAGCCATTGCCATCCGAATGGTCCGTGGCGGTTTCGCAAAGGGTCTGGACTCCATCCGAGGTCTGGGCCTGGAAATACACATCGGTGAATGTGACCGTGAAGTCCCACTGGTCCGTCTGGCCTCCGTCAAGTCTACACGCAGACCTGTCAGAGCGATAATCAAGCAATGAGCAGCCACCAGCTTACTCGGATTCACAGAGTGCCATAGGCGTGTTGTCACCGCTGGCATTATCGCCCTCGAAATAGCTCGCCGGGGTGTACATTTCCACGGTCTGACCCGCCGCCGCACCCGAGAGAACATTTGATTGCTGGTACCACTGCCCGTTCTCCCATTGAACAGTCGACGCGACGAGTGCTCCTTGGTCGACCCAGATACCTGCGCTCTCTTGAGTTGCGGGGGCCCCGCTCTGGCCGTAGTTCCACGGGAGCGACCAGAGCTAAGGAACAGACTTAGATCAGACAAATCAGGTGTGTAAGTTGAGATTGCACTTACATTCATGGCCCACACTTCGGGGAATGACGGGTTCGGGTTGACCTGGTTGTTCTCACTTGTTTCCCAGCCGAGAACCGGCTGAATGACCCCACCGCCCTGGGGTTGGAGGCCACACCAGAAGTACCAGGGCCCGCTGGTCACACTCGGCGGAGGGGGAGGAGGGACAGTAATGCTAAAAGAGCGTATCAGCGGCTGAACGTACGGGTTAGCCTGCAAGTCGGACTCACGTGTACGTCTGTTGGACCCAAGTGTTGCCATTGTCGAAGATCAGCGCCCAGGAAATGCCGTACGCGGAGCGCGCTAGCAGGGCAAGCGAAGCGAGAGACAGAGCAAAGTGCATTGTGAAGAGATGGCTTGGGAAGAAAGCGGGCGAAGAGAGGTGGTGAGTTGGAGGAGGACCATCTCTTGCAGGACTTCTTATAGTCTTCGGTGCCCTGTGCAGCCACACTTACCGTGACTTGCAAAGGAGAACAGCCTGTTGTCCCCATCCGGAGATACAGGAGTTCGGCTTGTCGGGGATCGCTCATAGGGCAGAAAGCTGGGCAATAAAGAGAACAGCCGCATCCACCGCACACGGCGAAGTGTAGCAGCTCCTCCGCTCAAGAGCTGCTCAGGACAGCAATGCATGGTGAGCCCAGTCCCGCATAGATGACTACAGACCTCAGCACGTGCCTTTCAATCAGATGAACGGCAGGCGAAAGGCAGAGTGCACCGCAAGATACATTGAGTTGTTTTCCCAGGACCTAAAAGCGAGGCAAACGATTCGGATAGAGGTCACTGCCAAACATGGAAAGCACAGAGGAATGATGGTAGCTTGGAAACAAGAGAAGGAGCGGAGGCAAATACATTGTTCGCCGCGCCTTGCCGGGGACGATTGCCGTAAAGCCGCGCACAGCCGTCATTCCTTGCGGCATTTGCTCGACGATGACTGCCAATTGGCGAGGCGTTGTTACCCATTTCAGTTCGCCGGCGGACCTTATTTCATGATGTTCGCTCATAAAGGCCTTAACTTCACAAAACCCCTGTTATCATTTCGCCAAGTTTGACTAGTCAACGACCGTAATGGCCATAAAGACTCAATCAAGGAGGGGACAAAGTGATGCTAGACCAATAGCACGTCTCGTCATCAAACATGCTGAATCCCGAGAAGCTCACGTATCCGTTGCCGTCCGAGTGATCCGTCGCCGTCTGACAAAGCGCCTCGGTACCATCAGAGCTCGCGGCCCTGAAGTACACGTCGGTGAAGGTCACCGTGAAGTCCCAATCGCTGATCTGGTCGCCGTACAACCTGGAACAGGCATCAGCCGAGGTGAGGGATGTGCAGGGCTACGCGCTTACTCGGACTCGCAAACCGTCATCATCGTATTATCCCCCGACGGGCTCGTGTTCTGGAAATAGCTGTCGGGCGTGCTGAGGGACACGCTCTGCCCCGACGCGGCGCCGGAGATGACGTTGGCCGACTGGATCCACTGGCTGCCTTGGAAGGATACGGAGGAGGCGATCTGTGCGCCCTGGTCGACCCAGATGCCAGCACTCTCCTGCACCGCGGGCGCGCCGCTGTCGCCGTAGTTCCATGGCAGGGCCCACAACTAGACACCCGATCAGCGTCTGGCTTCGATAGAGAGAAGCGGGATACGGACGTTCATGGCGTACACTTCGGCAAACGGCGGGTTTGGGTTTACCTGCGAGCCTTCGGGACCCATGAATGCCAATACAGGCTGGATGACGCCGCCCCCGCTGGGCTGGAGGCCGCACCAGAAGTACCACGGGCCGGTTGTGACACTCGCGGGGGGCGCAGGGGGTACGTGAATGCTACATTGACATATCGCATCAAGTCAGATCAAGTCAAGAGAGAGGGGTCGGGGGGATGGGGCGCACGTGAAGACCTGCTCGATCCAGGTGTTGCCGTTCGAGAAGATGAGCGCCCAGGAGATGGCGGTGCAGGAGCGGAGGAGGAGCGCGAGCGCGAGGAGGGACAGGATGGGGGGCATCTTGTCAGAGAGCCGGGCGGGGAGCTGGCCAGCCAGAGGAGGACAAAAGAGGTCTGGCTTTTATTCCCCTGCGAGAGATGGCCATGTGGGTGCTGTAAGCAGTGTGTAGCAGTTCAGCGGCCATCAACGCGTTCCTGTGTGCTTGGAAGCAACCGTTCGCGGGGCGGGAAGGCCGTCGTCTTACGCATCGCCGTCAGAACGCCCGTCTGGTCCTCATGCGCGGAGGTCGCTATATAGAGGAACACAGCAGCCCGGGAAGCAGAAGTCCGAGGTGAGCTGGGCGCAGAAGAAGGGAGTGAATGCAGAAGCACCAGGATGTGCGTGCGCCGAGACGCATTCAGTGCACATGTGACTCGTGCCTTTGCGCATGGGCGCCAGCGGCATGGCGAGTGATGGGCGTCAGGAGGAGAGGGGAGAGCTTCTCTGGGGCGGGCTGTGATTGACGCCGGCACCGGTATTCAGTTCCTGGGCGATACTTTTGTCCGGCGCAGTAAACACCCACAACAAGAAGCTGGTCGTCGATCTTGGTCGTATCCCATCACGTGGTTCCTGAGTCAGCCTCGTGGAGAACATATTCGCTGTGACGCAGGGGCACACCCAATGAACAAGGGAGATGGAGCCTTCCCCGCACTGATGGCTGACCGACAACAGTTTGTTCTATTGTATTGTTCTACAATAGTGTACAGCTTCCTTCCGTTCCGAGTCATGGACCACAATAGTGATAGCAGCTGGGCATCGTCCCGACCGGGGAAACACGTTGCCTCTACAGCTGCTCCGCGCACCACCTCACGACTTCCTCTACGCATTCGCTAATCTTCTTGTGCGTCCACGCCAGCTCGCCGCCCTCCACGGGCACATGCAAGAACAAGACCTTTGTCCCCCTGGCCTGGAGCGCCGCCTGCCTCAGGCCGGCGTAGTACGTCCACTCGCACAGGTACAACCCGGCATTATCGCTCGTCCGCACCTGACCCTTCCACCCCACCGCCTCCAGATGTCGCACGAGCGCCTTCCCGTCCACGAAAGTGTCGAATCGGTCCTCGGCGCCCTCTGTGCCAGTGGCGAACACCTCTCCGGTGGAAGCATAGTTTCCGTCCGTGTCCGGAAGTGCGTACCCCGCGCGCCGTGCGTGGAGCTCGACATTGATCACCGGTCGGCGGGAGGCGGCGCCGCAGTGCACCACTAAGTCCCATGTCTGCTGCGCGTACAGCCGCTCGACGTCGGCCTTGAGCCCTTCGTACGAGACGTGCAGGTCGGGCTGGCGCGTGAGCGCGACGGTTATCCCCGAGGGGAGGGTGAGGGTTGGCGGGAGGAGGCGGATCAGCTCCGAGGAGGGGTTGACGGGGACCGAATTGGCGTTGTCTATGTCTGCTTGGCCGCGGCGGACGGTGAATGGGCCGAAACCGGTTATGAGCACTTGGAGCGTGCGGGGTTGCGCGTCGCCCATTGTTGTTGCTGTTGCTGTCGGTGTCTGGTATCTACCGGTGGGTATATCGTGGGCTGAACCAAGAAGGACAGAATAGGAGTGGAATAGTACAGCGATGTTATAGCTGACAATGGAGGCGTCGAGCTCGTGGCCTGCGAGGAGCGCCCACCGACCTCGCTGTCGAGGGTGACACGGACTAATCCCTGTTTCCCGGGAGCTGGACGGGTCAGGGCAGGAGGCTGCCTGCCCGCGTGCCAGCGAGCCGGGCCGAGCAATGCCGAGCCTATCGTTATCGCCCCCCGTCCGCCGACGCGAGCGCGCTCTTCGAGCCATTTTCCTGGACACTACGGGACGCCCGCCTCTCCAATCCCTGTTTTCAGGATTTCCTTCGGGCGACAGTAGCTGTTTTGTCCAGATTGCAAGATCAAACAATGCGCGGTACTACTGGATCGAAAACAGATGAAAGCCCCTGAATCGTCCGCTAAGCGAGATGAATAGCGCGTGGGATCGGTGGATGCTCTCCCGTCGCCCGGATCGGCACGGCTTTCGAGCGCGACAAGACAATTGTATGCGTGAGCGGTGCTGTAATGAACCACCGTGTCCCACCCGGCTCCGGTGCAGATCACCGATCAGCCAAATTAATCGCATGGCGCGGGGGCATATCGAAGCAACACGCGGACCTTGTCTCCCAACACTTTTTCTTCCGCTTCCCCTTGGGGCTGCTTCTCTCTTTAGATTCTCGCGCTTCTTTGCAGTCTCAGAGCATGCGCCGAGGCAACCTTGGCTCCAGTCGCACAGCTCGTGCTTCTCAAAATACAAAACTCAATGCTTCGCTGGCACGCATTGTGGGGACGGCTTTCGAGCGGTCCTTATCAACCGACCACTGATACGCTGCACACATTGACTGCCCGCGGCCGTGGTGCGATAATCTAATTTGGTGTTGTATTTCCGGTAAGACCGCAATGGACACGATACGAGGGCTCCGCGCGTCATCGCAACTGTGCGTTTGGGCTATAAGGCACGCGTGCACCATGGAGCAAGCTTCTCCACCCCTGCCTCTTCTCCGCGCGACCACTTCCTGGCCGCATTCTCACGCACAGGACATCAAAGCACATGATGGTGAACCTCAACCCGGTACCGGCGGTGCAGGCGTGGGCGGGAGGCATAAAGCATGCCTTCTCGTCGAAGCAGGCGTGGAATGAATTCATCCACACCGAGGGCAACGCGGACGGGAAGCACAGCTGGACGAACGAGGACCTGCGGCCGAGCAGCCTCGCCCAGACCAACTGGCACTGGTGGAACTTTTGCCTCTTCTGGCTCGGCATGGGCTTTGGAAACTGGACACTCGGCAGCTCCATCGTCGGCGCCGGTCTCACGTGGTACGAGGCAATGTTTGTCGTCATCATCGCCTCCCTCGTCGCCGGTTTGTGCATGGCGTTCAACTCCCGCGCCGCGAGCAACTACCATGTTGGCTACCCCGTCCTCCTGCGCACGTGCTTCGGCATGTACGGCCACTACTGGCCCGTGCTCGCCCGTGGCTGCTGTGCGCTGCTCTGGGTCTCCGTCCTCAGTAAGCACCTTCCTCCTCCCCCTGCTGCAAACTAACACGCCCGGCACAGACTTCGAGGGCGGCGCCTACGTATCGACGATGATCAACTGCATCGTGGGCAACTCGTGGAACAACCTGCCCGTGCAGTTCCCCGCCAGCGTGGGCACGACCGTCCAGCGGTTCATAGGCTTCCTCATCTTCTGGGCCATCGAGCTTCCCTTCTGCTCCCTCCGTCCGTACCAGCTCAAGTGGCTGTACACCTTCAAGGCTTGGACGCTCGGCCCCGGTGTCATCGGTCTCCTCATCTACTGCCTTGTGCAGAGCAACGGCAAGCTCGCGAGCGACGCTGCCCTCGCGGGCGTAACCCTCGCAAAGGGCGGCACCCTCGGCTGGCTCTTTGTGTCCAACGTCAACTCTGCAATGGGAAACTGGGTGAGTCCGTACACAGACCGCTGTGGACAACGCTGACGAATTCTGCGATAGTCTACCTTCATCGCCAACATGCCCGACTTCTCCCGCTACGCCACCTCCCCCAAGGCGACGATGTGGACGCACATCCTGTTCGTGCCAATCCCCGCCGCGCTCGGCGGCATCATCGGGATCTTCGGCACCTCCGCGCTGCAGAAGGCGTGGGGTGTGACCCTCTGGAACCAGTGGGACGTGATGGACGCGATCCTGGAGCACCAGTGGACTGGCGGCATGCGCCTCTTCGTCTTCCTCGAGTCCTTCATCGCCGCGCTCTTCCTCTTCGGCTCCATCCTTGGTGCCAACCTCCTTCCCTTCGCCTCGGATGTCACCGCCCTCTTCCCAACCTACTTCAACCTCACCCGCGGCATGTGGTTCTGCTGCATCATCTCCCTCGCCCTCATGCCGTGGAAGATCCTCGCCTCCGCCAACGGCTTCCTCGCCTTCCTCGGCGGATACGGAATCTTCATGGGCCCCACAGCGGCCATCATGATGGTCGATTACTGGATCGTGCGCCGGGGCAATATCCGCATCTGGGACGCGTACACCAGCAATCCCGGCTCGACCTACATGTACTTCCACGGCTTCAACCTGAACGCCGTCATCGCCTACTTCAGCGGGATGATCATCCCCTTCGTCGGGTTCATCGGCACGTTTGGCGTCTCCGTACCCGATGGCGCGACGCGGCTGGACGACCTCGGGTGGTACATCTCCTCCATCGTTGCGGGCCTCATGTACGTCATCTTATGCAAGATCTTCCCGCTCAAGAACATCGACCCGGACATGCCGTGGGAGAAGCTCGCGCTCGAGTTCAAGGAAGAGCGCGAGCGGGAGGACGTCGAGGACACGCTCGAGGCCAACGTCGACGAGAGCATCAGCGACGCAGCCGCGGAGAAGGTCATGGAGGAGGAGCAGGAGAAGGGCCTCGCCACGACCGTCAGCGTCGCCGAGGTCAGGGGCACCTACCACCACTCTTCTTAGAGGTACGGAACACAGGATCGAATACTAGAGAGCTCTGGATTCGGGGTCCCACTGGATTTCAAACGTATTGTTTAGGATGTGAAGTGTAATCATATACAGTAGTAATATCGAGCTTTTTTTGGGCTCTGAATGATGGTCGTGGGCGAAACAGCCGATCGCGGGATACCGGTTCAAGAGGTAGAAAGAAAGAAGCCGCTTCAGTCTAGCTGTGAACCGACGCTCAGGGAAGAGTCTGCGAGATGAAGGGACAAAGACCACCCTAGCGGAAACATTTCATGTCCTTCCTGGCAATCAACGTCGGCCCTATCGCCACTCTGTTCGCGACGGCACAAGCGTGTCCGAAACCAAGTATTGAACTTGGTACACTGCAGCATCACCCCTTACCCTCTCCCACCCTTCATCCTCTAAAATGAGCGCTCAGGAGTCAAGAGCGCCTCGCGTCAAGAACCGGGCGCCCGCGGCGATCCAGGTATGTGCTCGACTCATCGTCACACGCGACAGCTGCTAACGCTTCATCTTTAGATCACTGCGGAGCAGCTGCTCCGAGAAGCCCAGGAACGACAGGAAACGGCATTTCGTGCACCAAAGCAGCGCGTTGAGGACTATGAAGAGCTGCATGAGTATCAGGGGAGGAAGAGGAAGGAGTTCGAGGATCGCATACGAAGGAATCGGAGTAGTGTGCGTGCTCTACATGCCTTTCCCTCGTCCCTACATGATAACCTCCTCTCTAGATGAAAGAATGGGTACAATATGCAACATGGGAAGCAAGCCAGAACGAGTTCGCCCGGTCCCGCTCTGTATTCGAGCGTGCCCTCGATGTCGACCCGACTGACATCAACCTCTGGTTGCGATACACTGAGATGGAGCTCAAGGCCCGTAACGTCCAACATGCTCGCAACCTCTACGATCGATCTGTCACCCTCCTTCCTCGTATCGATCAGCTATGGTACAAATACGTGTACCTAGAAGAACTGCTGCAAAACATCCCGGGCGCTCGGCAAGTCTTCGAGCGATGGATGAAATGGGAGCCGGACGACAAGGCGTGGCAAGCGTACATCAAGTTTGAGGAGCGGTACGAGGAGCTAGATCGTGCCAGTGCGATCTACGAGCGCTGGATTGCCGTACGACCCGAGCCGAGAGTATGGGTGAAGTGGGGCAAGTTCGAGGAAGAGCGAGGGAAGGTGGACAAAGCGCGCGAGGTGTTTCAGACGGCGCTGGAGTTCTTCGGTGACGATGAAGCACAGGTGGAGAAGGCCCAGGCTGTATTTTCTGCGTTCGCTCGCATGGAGACCCGACAGAAGGAATACGAGCGAGCGCGCGTCATCTTCAAGTTCGCCCTCTCCCGACTGCCTCGATCCAAGTCGCAGTCGCTGTACACTGCATATACTCGCTTTGAGAAGCAGCATGGGGACCGTGCAGGAGTAGAATCCACTGTTCTCGGCAAGCGACGAATCCAATACGAAGACGAGCTCGCAGCGGATCCTCGAAATTACGACACTTGGTTCGATTATGCCCGGCTGGAGGAAGATGCGTACAGGGCAGAGGTAGAAGAAGATCCAAAATACTCCCCAGAGAAAGTCCGCGACGTGTATGAGAGGGCAGTTGCACAAATCCCGCCGGGTGGTGAAAAGCGACACTGGAGGAGATACATATTCTTATGGCTGGATTATGCACTGTTTGAGGAGATAGAGACAGAGGTACGCTCACTTATCATAGCAGCACTCCACTCCGGCTGATATATGTGCAGGATATCGCACGGGCGCGGCAAATCTACAAGACAGCCATTCAACTAGTGCCACACAAGCAGTTCACCTTCGCCAAGTTGTGGATACAATATGCACGCTTTGAGATCAGGCAGCTGGACTTGACCACCGCACGCAAGATCCTTGGCGCCGCAATTGGCATGTCCCCGAAGGAAGGGCTGTTCAAGGGCTATATCCAGCTAGAACTTGAGCTGAGGGAGTTTGATCGCGTACGAACATTGTACGAGAAGTATCTAGAGGTACGTCGTTGTAATCTGTCTCACGATGGCACACGCACTGATCTGCATTCAGTTCGACCCCTCAAATTGTGCTGCCTGGATCAAGTTCGCCGAGTTGGAGAGTACGCTTGGTGACTACGAACGCACACGCGCGATATTCGAGCTCGCAACCTCTCAGCCAGCACTCAACATGCCAGAAGTCCTTTGGAAGGCATACATCGACTTCGAGTTCGAAGAGGGCGAGCGCGAACGTACACGGGTTCTGTATGAGCGCCTGCTCGAGAAGACCGGGCACGTCAAGGTCTGGGTGGCCTATGCGCTGTTCGAGGCGGCGACTATGGACAACGCAGAGGGCGAGGATGCAGCTGGGGACCCTCAAAAAGCTCGAGCCATATTCGAAAGAGGGTACAAGCGCCTGAAGGATCAGGGACTGAAAGAAGAGGTATGTGGCTATGGCGTCATTGTGATGTACCGTTATGCTCACGTAATTGGCAGCGTGTCGTCTTGCTTGAAGCTTGGAAGTCCTTCGAGACTGAAAACGGTACGGACGAACAACAGGAAACTGTACAGAACATGTTCCCTCAAGTCACGAAGCGGTGGCGCAAAGTCGACGAGTCTGGCACACAAGAAGAATGTACGTTGTTTTTGTCCATACTTTATTACGGCAAGCACTGATCCCCACATTATTAGACTGGGATATGGTCTTCGCCGATGACGAAAGGGAAGCACATCCTGCCAGCTTCAAGTTCTTACAAATGGCACACGCATGGGCCAAGCAAAAGCAGTCCGTACCTGCCTTGGCGTCTCGGGAGGATGAGGAGGACGAAGAGGAAGAGGAAGAGGAGGAAGAGGAAGAAGACGGCGATGATGATGAAGCCGAGGAATCGGACGCCGCCGGGAGATTTGGCGAAGATCCGCGCGGATTACGGTCGAGAGATGAGCAGAGCGATGACAGCGATCAATGAAGTCTGTCGGACGACCCCTCCGTTTGTTGTTCATAATCAATTGTACCTCATCTGCCTTGTGAAAGATTTATCCGTCGGCGCTGCCAACCATTTGAAATCTTCTGTTCGGCAGTCACTATTACGGTCCAGCGCTTTCCGAGCCTCGGCAAGAAGCAAAGCTGTGCAGCGGAGTCAGAAACTTCTCCGGCTTGTCCGGATTCGGCGGGCCTTTAGCCTGAGGACCCGTAGGGGCTGGTCCAAAACTCAATCCGCATTCCAGAGCGTCTATTGAGGGATAACTTTAATTGCGATAATCTACATTTCGCCGCTGTCAGGCTTTGAAGGCCCTAACTAACAAACGACGGTATGTACAAGCGCGACCATGCTTTGTGAACTCGAAACAGGATTTGCACGGGCGCGTGGAATGAACTTTCTGTGAATCTAAATAAGTGGAGAAAGTCCTTGTCGTGACGAAAGAGACCATTCAGTGTCCGGGGAATCGTAAGTGGGGGTGATGATACAGTGTTCGAGGCTAGGGAGAGAGAAACATTTATCCCTAAAAGATTGTCCTTCATGAATAATAGTCCTTAAGCAGCGACGACAGCGGGTTTCGCAGCCTTTGAGCCGAAAAGTAGACTGCCGCGCTTGCTCAGTGGTAGATGAGCGGCCAGAGACGCAACGGGCTTGAAGCTGGCGGACAGACCGATTGAAAGGTTTTCCTTCTGCTTCTTGTCAGCGTGCCCTTCTTGCTCGACCTTCCGCATCTTGGCTGCAGGGGCGGTCTTGCTGTTGTCGCGGAGTGGTGCGCGGTGGCTCTGGGTAGCGGGCTTCGGCAAGATGACGCCGGGGCTCATTTGGTAACGCGAGAAGGTCGGTGCGGCGACTTCGGTCATCCATGTTGCCTCCTGAGCGGGAACAGGACGTGGGCTGGCCACAGCAGCAAAGGAAGCCGAGGAAAGGCGACGTCGGAGAGACGGCGGCGCACTCATCGACTTGCGTTTCTCCGACGCGGACAGCTTGGATGTCGAGGGGACAGGTAGGGAGATCGCAGACGAGGCTCTCCCGACAAGCCTCATCTTCTGCACAAGCGACTCCTTCCCTTTGGCTCTCTCCTCGGCCTCTTGCTGGACGGCTTCGGCGATGGAAGGCTCGGGAGATTCCGGCGGCGTTATCGGACCCTCATAGATGGTGTAAACGCCCTTGGCCAGAGGGCTCGATCGATGCGGTGCGCTCGTCTTGTGAGCGACGCGCAAATCATAGAACATTGCAGCGTCCAGCGACTGAGTAGGCATGGATGGGGGAAGGTAGGCGACCATCGGGCGGGCGAGTTTCTCCGACGGAGGCGACGGAGCCGGGAGGCTAGGTTGCGGCGCGGCAGAGCGAGTACGAGTTCGGAGCGGGGACGGTTGACGCGGCTCGCGCGATTGCGATAGTTGGGCGGGGGCCTATTTAGCAGGATGATAAGTCATACACGACAGGCGATGAGAACATCGAATGCGTACAGTTTCCGAACGAGAGGCGCGCGGACGTGCGTATGACTGCTCGCTGAGCAGACCCCACTCTGATACGGTCGGAACCTGCGCCGTAGCAGACGAACTGGTCGCCATAGAAGTGGTTGCAGTAGCCATGACTGGGACGATAAGGAAAGCAGAGAAAGTGATTAAGAGAACAGATCAGAGGGAAGGGGAGAACGAGAAGTGGATTCAGCAGCCGATGTACTTCACCAAGCCGTTGGTCAGTTAAATGGGGGGGACGGGAATGATATGGCCCGGGGTGGAAGGGACTAATGGTGTTCTTGTCACCCACCCCATTTTTAAAGGACCGGAGTTTACGGAAGTCCAATAGGGTAACGGAAGGCGTACGTATTTGCGGACAAGGAGTTCGGGCTGACTCGCGTGGGCGCCATGTCTTCAGGTTTGATCCACGATCCCCAAATGGCGCCCGCATGCAGATGTGCCTCGATGTCCCGTAAATTTCGGTCCGCGCACCCAAAAAAGAGACTCTGAATGCATGCCGAGCCAGACCCGACAGCACAGCATTCCTTCATTCCTTCTCTTTGATCCCGCGCTCCAGGCTTTTGGTTCCATCGGCCCCCCATCCAAGCACAATTTACCCGATGTTGGCTTGGCCCATGCTTTGGTTGCTCCCTGCCACAGCGCCTCTCTGCGCATAATGACGCACGACGCAAAGAGGCGCCCTCTCTAGCCAACACTGTTCATGCTCCGGCCATCCAATCGAGTAATAACTGGATAGCCTTGTGGACCGGTTTCTTATCGAATGGTCTATCGATGACATTCCGGAACCCGAAGGACGTCCCTCAGAGCTAAACCCGATAGCGAAAACCATCAGACGGTGTTACTCTCGAAAGATTTCGTAACTTCGCCCAGAGCTTGGCAAACATTCCTCAAATTTCTCGTCTCTTTGTCCTGCTAAGTCAAGATGGCTGGCTAGTCTCAGTCTGGTCGTCGCTAGGGTGCACAAAAATTATGCATGCATAATCTGCGTGTGCTCCACAACAGACAACTGCGATGGCCCGCCCCTGCGGTTTCTGAGACCGTTGACCTACAGATCTGAGTACAAACAAGGCAGAAAGGGCGCGTCGGATTGGTCCGTTTAACGGCCCCAGATTGCCTCCGGTCACAGGAATGGGGTCTTCGCGATTCCAGGGCTCGGCCTTCCTCCGAGAGTCATTCGCCTTGACTGCTGTCCAAACTGTGGGCAGGTGCGACGGATTTGATCCTTTCACTCGGTGTCGTACCATGTCCCTGAGCGAGGCGTAACGATCCACAGCTGTCAAGCACCAATTTTCCGTTATTGACATTGTTCGGATTTACCTGTTCGCTTCCACCGTAATTTCGGCATATTCTTCCTTTCCCGCTTGGGTCAGAAGAAGGCTGTCAAACCAATCCCGCAAGGCCTCGCCGAAGGGTCTCCCCCGCACCGGACACCCGTCGCGCTTCAGCCACCCGGCGGGCGCTAATAAAGGTCATCAATACCATAGCGCTGTAGTGCAATCGTGTCCCTCGCATATGGAACCTGCAACCACCTGACCGTCCTAAGCAGGCCCCAATCCCTCCAGCGTGTTATCGTCGGTCTTACGGTCCATTACGCCGGCCGCCGTGCACAAGCCAGCACCAACTTGGCAGGCACCAGCGCTCCGTGCCTTCTGCCAGGGATCTCCTTCCTTACACGCGCAGCGACACCGGATTGCGCAGGTTTACAATTGAATTCGGGTGGAGAAGCGCGGAGCCGCGGAACTGCACGCCGAGGACGATCATGCAACGTTGATGGTCACCTGCCGTATTTCCGAGTTTTACCGAATGATACACGGCTTTCCGTCACTGTAGCCCACATGGACAGCGCCAGACCAAAGACGGAAACTTCAACACGGCTGCTATCGCGAGAGGCACCGGCACGTTTCATCCGGCGTTGGCTAAGGGACGCGCGCGCCTGCATACAGTAATAGACCGTCCGCCGGTGTTCTATATACGGTATTGCCCCTGATGCGCTGTCCTGTGCCGCAGCCGCCAGCAGCGCGTAGTCATCAAGCATCGTTTCTTGCTATCAACAGTTCGGCCGTAGTCATTCAGAAGTCTGATCGAACGTGCACCACCACCATGGCATCTGAAGATTCGTTCCCAATCGGAGGATAGATCAGTGGGAATGACGCGCTCTATTCTCCCACGCGCTGGTGCCTACCGCGGCTCTGTTGGCTGGGCTCTGGTTTGCGTTCTTTGCTCGCCGCATTCAGCTCGGAAGACTACTCAGCCGGTGGGATCAGCGCCGCCGGATTTGTTACATATGAAACGGTGTCTTGCGTATCAAACCGGGTCCCAAACCGGGAATAACTGCACTTCGCCATCTCTGACTGGTCGCCCATCTGCGTCGTTGTTATCTTTCTTTCATGATGCTCATCCGGGCAGTTTACGCTCGTCAGTCGCTGGTGGACAACCTCTTCCGTTACATCGGTACTGGGATGCTCATCCCAGCCCATGCGGTCCTGAGTCATGCACTGAAAATAGTCATTGTCGCCGGACCCTTAAAACTGCTCGATGGCATTGCGTCTCGTCGTCCCGCAGTGCCATCGTGCCACGACGCTGACCACGATCGACCGGCGATTCAGTCCTTGCTCTATTCGTTTGCTATCTTGTGTAGGACTTCACTCTGCTTCAGTAGATCTCCACTCCGGCTTGAAATCGCTTGATATTGGGTCCGTCGACCAAGCCTGCGCAAATTTTCATGCTCGGTTTGTCTGTGTACCGCTCCTGCACCCCGGAGCACGTTTCCTCTTTTGGGACCCGACTCCGATCAACCGGGCTTCACCTGCAATCCAGCCCTGCGCTGGCCGGCTTATTCCTGGTGGATTGTGTTCTTGCAGCGCATGGCCCTATCGCTCAAAGAGTCTGAACAACCCCAACCAGAAGACAGGTTGTCTTCTTGACAAGTCTATCTGTGACCGTAGGCATCGTCATCAGAGACTTGCCGTCCCCCTTCTGTCAACACTGTGCCAGGATGGTTGTACAACCGCTCCGGTCGCCGCTCAACCCAATCATCCCGAGGAGTTCACTTATGATCATTTTCAGATACTGTGCCGAACGGCTAGTGGACGCTTGTGATGCTTCTCCCCTGATGTTCTATACGACTCTCCAAATGAGCACGTGTCATCCGACGATAAGCTCTTTCTAGCAACTTCGATATTCGCGGTCTTCCTTGTCTTCTTTATCTTCTTGGTTTCCTGGAGACCGAGTAGATCGGCCCTCCCTGGTTCATTCAGGCACATTGGCCAGCTATCGCGACTTCTCTTTGCGAGCCTTCAAATTCCCTCGGAGGTCGGCAGCAAGGACCTCCGCCAATCCTCCGAGCCTACTCGCTCCGCCCCATGGGCTTGGTCTCACCAGCGCGGGGCTCCGCCCTGGCGCCGCTCTCGAAGCTGTCGCGTGCTCATTACCACCTCGCGGGCTTGCTGCTCACGGGTCCACGCGCGGAGCACTCCTGCTGCTCCAACTAGCTAGCCTCTTACAATCGGTTTATGTCATTGTGGGCTAACCCGCATCCTGCGTCTTCTTGCCTTCCTGATTATCTTCGTTTCCTTCTTTCATGCGAGAAACGTGATGATCTCTGACCAGGCACGATCCTGACGACTATTCCTTGCTCCTCACTGCCAGCCGCAAGCCGCGATCGGCGGGGATGTCGACAACGCATCCCTACTCCGCAAAATCCCATGATCTTGCAGTGTGTGTTCTTAATCGCTTTGTTTCGCTCGAGCAGGACTGAGAACAAAGTGGAGCAGATCGCGTCGACATTTTCCAATCAGAGCGTCACTCCTCAAGAGCTGTTCCCAAACATCTAGTCGGTTGGAGTTTGGAGTCCGTCGGTCTAATGTTGGCTTTGTCCACCTTCTCTTCTTCCTCTTTGAGTTCCGCGTCACTTTCTTTGCTGAGCTGACTGACGTCAGCCCAGCACCAGCATCGATCGCTGCCGGTCCAGCGACCGGCAGTAGTGCCACTTCCGTGACTTCTTCCTTTCCTATGTCTGCGCATGGAAATACCAACGGTAGTATGACGGGAGCTTACCCACCGTTGGCCGCCCTTCTTTCTCTTTTCTTCCTGGACCTCATTTTCTATAAAGGAAAGTACACTGCAGCTTGTTATGCGCCGTCCCAAGAATCGAATTTCAACGTCCCTGTTTATGCTGTCTCTCATACTCATTGTGGCCCTGCCTCTCCTTGTTGGGTTCGCTCAGGCGATCTCTCTCTTCCCAACGGTAATACTTGGGTTCAACAACAGTTCACGTGATTACTCTCTCCGAGCATCGCCTTCCTCTGTTCTAACATCCTCAAGCATTACCGTCCCTCCGGCTCCGAGTCTTCCCCCTAATGTCAGCACCGGCCCTTGGTACTTCTACGTGATACCATCATTTAAAAGCGGATATACTTGATGCATTAACGCGCTGTGACAGTGCGGATTTTTCCCCAATGGAGGTGGATCCGTTCAGCCTACGCTCGGCTGGCACGGGCCGAAAAGCAAGCCAATCAACCCCGATCCACCGTTCCCCAAGGTCTGGGCGATGAATGTACTGCTTTCCGTTGCGCTCACTTGTGTTCGAACGACTGACTCCAGCCTCGCAGCTTGGGGCACTTCCTTGGAGCGCTACTTCCGCCAACCAGTACCTGGTCCAGGAGTCGGGTGGTATCTGGGTTGACGAAGGCGCGGAGATTACCTCATATGTGGCATGGGAGAACGAGGCGTGGGTCCAAGCGGCCTATGTCCTCTCGGGTGCCGCGACCGGACAGCATGTTTGGATGACCACGCCGGCGAGCTATTTTCTGAATACCTCATCTGGAGATGATAACACCGTTGCTGTGGTCTGCGTGGCCGAGCAAGTCGCTCTCACTACTTGTCCTGAAACCTGTCGGGCGGCTGACGATTCTCCTAACAGACTTTTCGGGGATAATGTCGCACAGTACCGCGACTTCACGGTTACCTTCACGAACGTCGTCTTTCGGGCAGCTAAGTCGGACGGGGTCGCGACACTTTGCGCGTCGGCAAGAGATGAGTCTGACGACGAGGGCGGAATCAGGCTTGCGGGTTTCAGCATGCTCGACCAGCAGACCTGCTACTGGGAATCGATCATGCTGATACCACCTAGTTAAGTCACGAAAGTATGGAACTTGTAGTGCGATGAACAAGATCAAATCCTATTGGCCCCTGGGCCACTCGATAAGAGTTGTGCAGCAAGTTGTATGCTTGTTTTCGTCCTTATTGCCGTCACTCTTATCTCAACTATATGGACCCATGGACACTTGCATTACGTTATTATAACAGCGATTTTAGCTACGTTTCGTCTGCCCCGTTCTCTCTTCGTCCAGGTCTTCATTCTGTATAAAAGGAACACCTATCTCAGCTTGCTCTGCGTCGTCGCCAAAATCTGGTTGCGACGTAGGGGCCGATGCTGTCTAAGACTGTCGTTGTTTTTGTCCCTCTCTTCGTTGGGTTCGCCCAAGCGTTCGGATGGAACCTCGTTCCCCCCACGGGAAACAGTTGGGTTCAACAAAACTTTACGCAAGTACCTCCCTCTTCATTCAACCCTCTGTCTCTCTAACCTCGCCCAAGTATGACCGTTCCCGCCGCTCCCGTCGTGCCCCCTAACGTGACCACCGGGCCTTGGTACTTCTGGGTAGCATCCATCCCAAGCTCGCTTGTTGCGACCAGTAATCCCTTGTCATAGTGCGGGATCCAACCTCCTGGAGGGGGTGTCGTCCAGCCTGTTCTTGGTTGGAGGGAAAGCGAACCCAACGCGCTCAACCCGAATCCGCCGTTCCCAAAGGTCTGGGCAATGAATGTACTTCCTTCTCCCCTCAAAGAATCACCTCGACCCCGAGGACTGATTCGCCCACACAGCTCTGGGTGGGTCCCGGCGTCTACGACCACTATCTGGCGTCGAGCGGTATCTGGGTCGACGAGGGCGCACAGATCGTGTCGACCGTGACGTGGGAAAACGCGAGCTCGGAATGGGTGCAAACAGCGAGCGTCCTCTCCGGCGCCGCCGCGGGTCAACAGGTGTCTATGACCACTCTTGAGAGCTGGTTGAACACTGGGGACAACAGTAATGTTTTTGCGCCCTGCGTAGCTGAGTACGTTGCTTCGCCAACTCCCAACACTGTGCTGCAGCTGAGGTCTTCCCAGATTGTACGGCACCAATGCGGATCAGTACTGGCACTTCAACTTCGCGTTCACGAACGTTATCTTCCGCGCAGCTACGTCAGTCGGCGTCCAGAGCGTGTGCGCGTCCAAGGCGGACTACTCTAACAACCAGGGCGGGGTCGCACTTGCCGGATTCAAGATGCTCGACCCGCAGACCTGCTACTGGGAGTCGATCACGCTGATGCCCCCTGGCGTATCCGATTCCCCGAACAACCAGTAGACCTGTATGACGATGAACAGTAGTGTGCCCCCATAAACTTCCCTGAACAATGTCTGTAACCGAAATGCGTATTCTGTTCTTATGCCGAGCGCGGTTGATGACTGGTTTAAGAGAGCGGGGCTCCACGGCAGTCAGATGAGATTAAGGCGGCATGCATTCGCCCTTTCCCTGACGACCAGGGCGGGATCGCGTTTGCGGCATTTCAGATGGTCGCCCCGCAGACCTGCTACTGGGAGTCGATCACCCTGATCCCCCCTGGCCTATCCAATCCCCCGAAGAACCAGTAGTCCTGTATGACGATGAATAAGAGTGTGACCACATAAACTTGCCTGATCAATGTCTGTGCTCTAGCCAGAGTTATGACCAAATGTACTCGTACCAGGCTAGCGACGGCAGAGGGAGGAGCGTGCACGCCGTGTCAAGCCTTGAGCGACGGCGATCCCCGCCCCAGTCTGGGTCGCCAAAGTGTGTTCGCTCCGAGCGATGTTCGCGCTTGTACAATAGTCCGTAGAGCGCTCGGGCAGGGCCCGACTTCGGACACCCAGGCCCAGAAAGTGGTCCGCGAGCCGGCGGGGAACGCACAGCAGACCTGACTCGGACCGATGCTGGCACTGTTAGTCCGTAGAGCGCCTCTTCTCCCAGTCCCAGAGAAGAGAATACACGGATCCAACACAAGGCCGTGCGTCAAACTGGACCAACTCCATGCAGGACGCAGGACGAAAACGGCAAAGGCAGGGGATGCTGATATACTGATACTGATTGGTTTTAAGTGTGAACGACTCGAAAGCTTGTTGGGGCCAGAAACGTAGGATGGCTGGAATGAATCGTACAACACGACTGCTATAAGTAGTTGAAAATAATAGAAAGAGGGAAAGAGAGGGAGAGAGGGAAAGGAAGCTGCTGAGCCGAGATGAACTTGGGGGGATGGGGATAGGACACTTGGGGAGCTGGGGAGACGGGGATGCTGTACCGATCGGCGTTGGATGAGGGGACGGAGAGAGGGTGTCGAGCGCGGTATGTATGCGGCGAGGCAGATGAGACCTGGAAGAGAGCGCGGGCGCAGTCAGGTGTTATGTCGGTCGGTACTGGTCGGTACCGCCATCTCCTCGCCCTGCGGCGTCCTCCCACCAGCTGGTCTCTCGCCCTTGCAGGAGAGAGAGATGGTCACTTTGACTCCTCGCCGGCTGTGCCGTCCATCCAGCTCTCCTCGACTGTGAGCTTGACCCGGCGGACGTACTCCTTCATGTTCTCCCTGTAGAGCTGGGCTGCTTCGGCGTTTGCGGGGCTGGGAGGGGGTGAGTGTCAGGATGCGGACAGAGGGGCAAGGAAGGTCTGAAAGCGAGAGAGGGATGAAGGGTGAGGAAAGGGGATGCAGTCCGATGGGAGATGGCAATGGGAAGTAGGCGGATGATGATAAGCAGGAAGGGCGCGCTCACCTATTCGGGTTGGGATCATGCAGCAAGCTCTGCACGCTGGTCAAGATCGCCGCAACGTCGTATGTCGGACTCCATCGATTCTGGAGAATGTCGAGACAGAGTTCTCCCGTAGCGTACACATTCGGGTGAAACATCCTGCTTAGGAACTTGACTGTCGGCGGCTTGTTCGGGTAAGACTCGTCGAACGTGAGCGTGAGCTTGAAGGTGCCGTCCTCGAAGGGCGTGTCGGCGGGGCCGAAGATGACGGCGTTCCAGACCATGATGTTGTCCCTGCAGGGGGAGCCGGAGACGCCCTGCGGGGGGTCGGTAGCGAGTCGCTTGAAGTCGCGGATGAGGCGGCGGCGGCAGGCGGTGGACTGGGGCATGGGCGTTAGCGAATGCGAGGAGGGGTGGGAGAGAGGGACGTGCCATTGTGCTTGAGTGTACTTAGTCAGACGACGATGGCGAGGGCGAGGAGAGATGTATGCGTGTGCAAGGCTTTGACAGCAGAGGAGCGAGCAGAGGGCGCGGCGTTTACAGTGAAGGGAGCGGGCAGCGGGGAGGAAGCAGTCGTCGATGAGCAGGAGGGGGGATGGTGCGTAAGGTGGAGAGAGCAGAGACTACTCGGAGGGAGGCGTGCAACAAGCGCGTAACTCACCTTGTGCCATGTGAGGCCGCGGAATTGTTCCCGAGCGGGTGAAAATTCAGGGTGGCGGGACCGGGAGGGTTCGAGGGGCGAGGGTTTTTGATCGGGCTGATCGAGCGAGCGCTTGCCCTCGAATCTCGATCTTTGTTCGTCGAGTGACTCTGCTCGCCGCTCGATTCCGATCGCATCTCTCTGCGTATTCGAAAACACTGGGAAAGGGATGACGACCCCGACGACGTCCCCCGCCCGGCCAGCGCCTTCCCACTACTCCTCCGGCCCGTCGCACCACTCCCACTCTCACCCACAAAACGAGCTCCAACGGCGCAGGGACAGGACGGCAGAGAGGGCGAGGTTTCATCATGTGCGTCTCGTCTTCCTTTCACTCTTGCTGGGACTCTGCTTATTGGGGGTTATGGGAATAGTTGAGCAGGACACTCCAGACCCGCCTCCAGTATGCTAGGCTGAAAGTAGAGCACGGCTGGGTGCGTCCCTCTCCCCTCTCCTGTCGCTCCAGGTCATGCGTGCTGAGTCCCAGCGCAGACCAAACAAACCCTGAACGAAGTAGAGAACCTCTACTTCCACCACTCCCGATCCCGCCAGCCCTCAGCAGCGAGCCTGAAGGCGCAAGAAGCACTGAAGCAGGAGCGTGAGCGTGCCCAGGCGCTCAAACTCGAGCCCCTCCCGGACCCTGCATCCCAACCCTCCCAGTCCAGCCAGTCAACCGCCGTCTCCCACCCTCCACCACCTTCCACTCCCCCCGCCAGCCAAGCTCAAGCGGGGCAAGCCGAGCCCCTGGACCTCTCCGCACTCCACCTCCCCGCCGAGATCTGGCAGTCCCTCCAAGCATCCATCTCCTCAGGCGTCTTTGGCCCGCTATCATTCTTCCCCCCTACTGCTCCTGGCGCTCCTCCCCCGTTCGCCGCCCCTCCAGCCAGCCAGGGCGAGCAAACGACCCCAACCCTCGCCCCCCTCTCGCCAAGCACGTTCCTCTCCCCCCCTCCCCCTCCTCCTCCCGAGGGCCGCTCAGCCCCCAGCACCCCCGTGCGCCCCAGCACCAGCACCAGCACCCTCACCCACCCCTCTCGCGGCCCCCTGCTCTCAAGCTCAAAACACACCACCACTACCACCCCACCCCGCTCTGCCCGTCAGCACGGAGCAGGAGCAGCGCAGGGGCCAGGGAGCAGCGCAAGCAGCCTAGGCAGCCTATCGAGTTACTTACCGAGCACGACTACCTCCCCCACCCACTCGCACTCGCACCCACACTCGCACGGGCAGAGGATGGGAGGAGCAGGAGCAGGCCCAGTGCTGACATACGACACCTTTTGGAGCTCGTTGGGCAGCTCCGCGGCACCGGCACCGGCACCGGCACCTCCTCCTCCAGTTGGCGCTGCTCCGCCCGGGGCAGGAGGCGGCGGCTCTGCCCCTGCAGGCGCACGGCGCGCGGAGGGACTCGTAGGGCTCGGGATTGGCTTGGGCCCTGCGGGAGGAGGCGTGTGAACCTTTGGATCGGTCGTGAGGGTTCTACCCTTGGGCACGAGCCGGGAGACAGTTGGGCGTTGGGGGGAGATGAGGTAGTCACATTTCGTCTTGTTTTCGTTCTGGGTCATAGGGCTTTTCGGGACATTGGGCGATGTGGTGGATATGGGAGTTTAAGGGGGACAGCGGGTGTGAATATACCGCGGTTATATGATGACATCGATCTCTGGGCATACTGTATGTTGGGAGCCCCACCGACACGTGGGAAGGGCTCTCTGAAAGTGATTTGTTGTCAGGATAAGGGTATCATTCAAGGATATAGTGTACACAGGGTAGTGAACGCTACCCTGTGAACCTGCCCTGGCTGTGTGACTACTTGATCCTGTCGTTGATCCTGGTTCAGCTGTCATGGCTTCTTCAACCACTGGACACCTCCCTCTGCCCCTTGTACTCTTCCAGCTCCTTTGGCATCCACTGAGTTCTCTGCATTTTGTAAGCATCCTTGTTTGCTGACAACTGGGAAGCTGCATCTTCTGACTGGAGCATCAACAGCCACCAAGGTATGTTTGGGTGCTCAATTTTGAGGTGCAGGCACCTCAGCAGGTTGCTGAAAAAGGTCATTTTCCAGCCAATGTAGTCTTCAGGATATTGGTTGTCCAAGTCTGGGGCGGAATCCAGCACATAATGGATATCATCAAGCTGCTGGTCCATTCCTTGGTGGTTGTAACGGTGGGGTATTGGCTGACCAAGTGGGGTCTTCCCCTGACAGCTGGTCAGCCAAGTGCACAGGCTGGGAGAGGCTAATACAATGTATGCACCAGATCACCCATCACATATGCAAGCACAGTTCCTTGAAGTCATCAGTCATCACATTGGTTTCCTCCAGCACTTCACAGTGGAAGGATACCACATGGCTGGCCTTCCTCCTTGTGGACACCATTGACGGGCATCTCTTGAACCGCACCAAGCGGTTTCATGAGCGCTAGGCGTTTGCCAGTGCCTTTCCACATGCTCCTCTTGCTGGAAGAAGGACAAAGGCCGCTGCACCAGGGGCCGTGCTGCTGCAGGTGATGAAAGCGACAACCTTGGACAGCCAGTGGTCTAGATTGCGAGGGAAGATGCGATTTTTCTATCTCATTGTGCACAGCTGCGCAGGCTTGGCATGCTCTAGTTTAGAAGGACTCTCTCGGGGACGGGCTCCAGCCATCAAAGATGGACAACGAGGTGAGGCTGAAATCATCAGGGAGAGGGCGGATGCATACCGCCTTGGTCTCATCTGACTGCCGTTAGAATCTGCTCCATTAAACCAGTCATCAACCGCGCTGGGCATAAGAACAGAGTACGCATTTCGGTCACAGACATTGATCAGGCAAGTTTATGAGGGCAGACTACTGTTCATCGCAATGCAGGACTACTGGTTCTTCCGCAGTTCGGATAGACCAGGGGGCATCAGGGTGATCGACTCCCAGTAGCAGGTCTCCGGGTCGACCATCTTGAATCCCGCAAACGCGATCCCGCCCTGGTCATTAGAGTAGTCCGCCGCGGACGCGCACAAGCTCTGGACGCCGACTGATGTAATGGCGCGGAAGACGACGTTCGTCAGTGTGACATTGAAGTGCCAGTACTGTCCCGCATGGGTGCCGTACAACCTGCGAGGAAGCTCGTTAGTCCCCGCTCCGACACAAGGTTGAGACGCAAACAGCGACTTGCTCGGCCACGCAAAGCGCATAAAACGTGTGGTTGTCCCCATCGCTCAAAAAGCTCGCAGGAGTGATCATGGACACCGGCTGACCCGCGGCGGCGCCGGAGAGGACGTTCGCGGTTTGCACCCACTCCGAGCTCTCGGTTTCCCATATCACGGTCGAGGCGATCAGCGCGCCCTCGTCAGCCCAGATACCGCTCGACATCTGAGCGGTCTGAGGCGGAGGTTGGTTGGCGCCGTTCCATGGGACGGCCCAGAGCTGTGTGGGCGAATCAGTCCTCGGGGCCGAAGTGCTTCTTTGAGGGGAGAAGGAAGTACATTCATTTCCCAGACCTTTGGGAACGGCGGATTCGGGTTGAGCGCGTTGGGTTCGCTTTCCCTCCAGCCAAGAACAGGCTGGACGACACCCCCTCCATATGGTTGCAGCCCGCACTATAACAGGAGATTACTGGTTGCAGCAAGCGAGCTTGGGATGGATGCTACCCAGAAGTACCATGGCCCGGTGGTCAGGTTAAGGGGCACCACGGGAGCGGCGGGAACGGTGATACTTGGGCGAGGTTAGAGAGACAGAGGGTTGAATGAAGAGGGCGGTACTTGCGTAAAGTTTTGTTGAACCCAACTGTTTCCCGTGGGAAGATTGAGCCCCCATATGAACGCTTGGGCGAACCCAACGAAGAGACACGCAATAACAGCGACAGTCTTAAACAGCATCGGGCGCTACGTCGCAACCAGATTTTGGTGACGACGCAGAGCAAGCTGAGATAGGTGTTCCTTTTATACGCACTGAGGACCCGGACGAAGAGAGAACGCGTAAGACGCAAGGTGGCTCAATACAATGTCATAGCAGCGTAATGCAGTTGTCCATGGTCGACTCGATACCCACATCTCGGAGGGATGTGCTGGGTTCTGTGCAGTTATACTCTGGAAGCCAGCGTTTGGCGACGCAGTCTAACTGTCTGGAGGTACGTAAGTTCTGGCAATATTAACGGACAGAGTAGGTTGATGCTAGCGGGCTCACCGTGACGTCATTCATGCACCCCGCAGGCAAAGGGCGTAAGCTGGGGAAGAAGGCAAGTGTATTGACCCGTGTGAGCGGGGCACGGCTGGTGATTTTCTGGCAGAGGTTGAGTGGGCAGGTACGGCTCATCCCTACCGCACTCCGCTGAATATCTCCATCCATCCTCGATGCTTAGCAACGATTTTGAAGAATCTTGCTAATCCCCCCGAGCTCGGCAATCCATTACGAGACGTTGTTCCGAAAGCATAAAGATGTTGCTTTGAAAGGAGCGCCCTTTGCTGTCCAAGCACTCCCGCCGTGTGTCAGCGTGACGTACACACAGCGCGTCAGCCAGGGTCCCGTCGATGTATGCGCTCCTTCCCCAGCTGGTGCACGCCATCGCCATCCCCCGGGCGTGCGCGGCCAGCCATGCGCCTGCTATAAAGCGCTGGGCTTCTCTCGGCACCCGCTCACTCTCTCGCACCACACGAGCGATGACCGACACGACCAAACCCACTCCCACCCCTTCCGAGTTCGCCGACGCCGACGGGCACTTCCGCCGCCCGGTCTCCTCCTTCCGCTCCTTCGTCAGTGCCGAGCCTGGCGCCCAGTTCGCCCCCGAAGCGGGGAGGTACCACCTCTACGTGTCGTACGGCTGCCCATGGGCACACAGGACGCTCGTCGTCCGCGCTCTGAAGGGACTGGAGGACGTCATCTCGCTTAGTGTCGTCAGCCCCCACTTGAGCGACGACAGGAAATGGCCGTTCAAGAAGCTCGATAGCTTTCCAGGGGCGACGGAGGATCATATTCTCGGCAAGGCCGATATGAGCGAGGTGTACCTGAGCGCAGAGCCGAACTATACTGGCCGGTGCGCCCTCCCTCACTACTGCAGGCATGATCACAGCTGACTCCCTGTTGGGCGGAGCAGGTTCACCGTGCCGGTGCTCTACGACACGAAGCTGCACACGATCGTGAACAACGAGAGCAGCGAGATAATCCGCATATTCAACCGCGCGTTCAACGCGCTCCTCCCCGCGGGCAGCGCGGAACGCGCGCTGGACCTCCTCCCGCCGGATCTGGAGAAGGAGATTGACGCGCTGAACGCGTGGGTGTACGATACGGTCAACAGTGCGCTCCTCCCTCTCTTGTGAGGTGGTACGCAGGCTGACGCGCGGGGTAGATGGGGTGTACAAGACCGGGTTCGCCGGCACGCAAGAGGCGTACGAAGCCGCTCTCTTCCCCCTCTTCGCCTCTCTCGACCGGCTCGAAGCGCTCCTTTCCTCCTCCTCTGGACCCTACCTCTTCGGCAGCAGGCTGACCGAGGCCGACGTCCGGCTGTACACCACCATCGTCCGGTTTGATGTTGCCTACCATGGCAACTTCAAGTGCAACCTGCGCTCGATCAGGCACGACTACCCGCATCTGAATAAATGGCTGAGGAACTTGTACTGGAATAACAAGGCGTTTGGGGGAACGACAAGGTTCGATCATATTAAGGGCGGCTACTATTGGATGAAGAATCTGGTGAGTGCTGTGCGCCTGCTCGAGGGTTATCAAGTGCTGATGGAAGAGTAGAACCCGAGCAGGATCGTACCCGTTGGACCGGTGCCGGATGTAGAGCCGCTGTAGGCGCGGGCGTAAGGATGTGGGCCGCGCCGGCGTGGAAGTGAGTCAGAGAGGTCAGGCTGACGTGATCGGCACATGGCCGAGGCGTTGTAAGAATGAATGGGGCAGCATCAGACAGAGGGTTAGGCTCGGCGTCATTAGGTCTTGTATTCATAGTCATTGTGCACTGCTCAGTGTTGATTGTGCCCGAGACGCGCTCGTCCGGTTGTTGGTCATCAGGGAAGCACGCGGGAGTGGTCTATGCGCGCCGAGCGGATGGACGAGTGGTCAGAGCACAGCAGGAGGTTGCCGAGCGCGTCTTTTACTGCTTGCTCTCATGGACACACAGGCAATGACCGAGGAGGCCTACATGATGGATGGCTGGTTTCGGAACATGGTCAAGTGCGCGCAGAACGCGTCTGATGCAGAGTGGGACAGGCACGCCAGCCATCCCGGTGTGGTTCACAATGCTATCGTGAGTCGTTCAAACCGGCCGCGGTCTCACGTCTCACCATTGCCTAGGCCTGCGTCATAGCATACATGGGATGCAGCAGACCCAACCTTGTTGCAGAAATGCATCGCCGCATCCTCCGCCTACTGCCGGCGGACGTGCTAGCCCAGTGGCGCCGCTATCTCAAGTCGCTCCTGAACGAGCAAGGTCCGTCCTCGGTGTGTTGCCCTTTGCCCTAGGTGCTTACCCGACAGACAGAGCCGTCGCACAACCGCAAGAGGGAGGAGGAAGGGGATGAGGAGCCGGAGACGAAACGGGCAAGGACGGACGAGGTTGAGGAGGAGGAGGAGCTCGAGCCTGAGAGCCACTCTAGCCCTCCACGGTAAGATACGAGCCACATTATTTGCAGCTCACTCAAATCAATCTAGGCAATATCGGCGATGCGTCGCTAGCGGATGCAAAACTGGCCCTTGCATCTGTGCGATCATCATGTTGAGCCGGCACGTCCTCGACACATACAGGATTGTCGAGGCTTTCGGCGGGACGCCCAAGCCAGAGCGGGCCGAGTATCTGAAGGGCGAGCACCCGGAGGTATGCTGTATCGCCGCAACCTCTGGCGATGACTGACGAGCTCTGGACAGTCAGGCCAGTCGCGTGCCGCTTTCCTGGTGGTGCGTGGCACGCCGGTCCTGCTTACACGCCCCTGACCTTTTGTTAGGATGCAGCCGACAGATGCCCGTATGAAGTGGTGCGCGCCATCCCCAACGTGGTGCGGAAGGCGATCGACGAAGAACTCGGCCCAGGCAAGTGCGACCAATGGCCAGATTACAAGAAAGGATATAGCAGCGCACGGATGGACGAGGCCTACGCGGCCCAGGTGAAGCGGAAGGCGCAGGAAAAGAATGCGCAGAAGATGAAGAGCACGCCGGTGCCCGTGGAGGTCATAGAAGTCCCAGACGACAACGCTACCGAGACGGAGGAGGGGGGTACGCAAGCCAAGGTCAAAGTCGGACCGCTGCCGTGCAAAGTCCACAGGCCAAGACGAACGGTCAAGACGGACCAGGAGCAGAGCGAACGCGAGGCCAGCGTGACTCCTTCCGAGGCATCAGGTGAGTCCTCCCTCCGTCTTGTTCCTGCACGCACGCTGACGAAAGCGTACGCGACAGTTGTTCAAGAGCAAGCGCAGGCCCAGTCTGCCCTCGACACAGTCCAAGCCATGTATCGAAAACTGAAAACCGCAGAAGGTGCAGTAGCCCGGCTGGAGGCTGTACTAGAGCGCGGGCGGCAGGATGGCGGCAAAAAGTGAAGGCATTGTTTTTGCATAGCTGTATGAATAATGTATCGCATTGTTGGCGGCGTCGGAGGTTGCGCAACCTGAGACGTCGGAGGTTGCGGCCTAGGGCCCTGAGATGTCGGAGGATGCTCCTAAGCACGGCGGCAGCAGTGGGAGGAAGGGGGGGTTGTGCAGCATCCCAGAAGGATGGGCACAGCCAGGATCTCCACCGTGGATCAGACCCAGCAGTACAGTACCGAAGGACTCCTAGCGGCAGACCATGGGAAGAAGGCGCATTGCGCCGGCCTTGAGCGCGGAAGATGACAGTCGCCCTACTCTAGAGAGGAAGGGAGGCTGGCGCGCCCAGATCTCCCGATCGGCAGAGCCGGGCGTGAGGATCCGCGCGTGGCGAGGAATGCAGGAACGTGTAGAGTAGGCTTGTCATAGCATGCGTCAGCGAGCGGCCGGCGGTGGGCCAGAGAAGAAGGTTGCTCGTGTGTGCGCAATGGGGAGTCAGGATGTTGCCCGATGGGATGGAGTGTACGCCCAACGGCGGAGTTGAGCACTGCACGAGACTTGATCAGCAGAGGTGTGGTCGTCGGCGGGGACGGCCGAGCAGTTTTGCGGGAAGCAGGAAGTAGTTGTCGCGTGCGCAGGAGGTCAGCGCACCGCACCGCCCCGTCCCAGTATCTCGCCCGCCGGCGGAGCGGGTCAGCATGGGCGCCAGCAGAGGGGGACGTGAGGATGCAATGAGCGCGAGGATCGAGCGCTGGGCGGGGATCGGTGAGATTAAGGGTAGCCGTGTGAGAAACGAGGAGGGTCAGAAGCCGCGCAAGGAGCGAGGGTTTCACACACGTCCAATTAGACCTGCCGCTGCCTCCCGCGCCGTGCCGTCACTTTCAGTAAGCATCGTATCAACCCCCTTCCGACCGACCGAGGATGGAGGTTCGTTTCACACTCGGTACGTGAGGGGCGTCAAACGCCGGTGCCTAATCGGGCCAGCTCGTGGCCAGCGGGAGGGCACGCGCTGTCGCCGGCGGTGTCTGTAGGAAGAGGTTTGTAGTTGGTGCCGCTGGTCGAGTGGCCGCTGCGGGCGCGTATTCCAGCTCCACGGGCGGCTGACTGCGAACTGCGAAGCCGTGTGGCGCGGGGCTTCTTGAGCGGAAACGCATAGGGGAGCGCCAAGCTTATTGTTGTACATACGTGCCCTGGATTGGCCCCTGCGAGCGCCGGTCCGAGACATCCGCCCAGCACCCTGAAGCCGTAGTTTCCGCCGGCGGCTCCCCGGGCGCTTTTCTTCGCGTTGATCGGCACTTCCCCCGCGCCGGTGCATCTGACAGGTGCCGAGCCCGATGTGTCTTCTCAAGCTGTGAGCACGCGCGAGAAGTGGGGAAAGGGGTTGGATAATTGCTGTAAATGCACACACGCAACCCAAATGCAATGACATGCGGCCGCTAGTCTGTCCAGATTTGGCGCCGCGCCTGCCAGTATTTGCCTCGCACCTGCCCCTCCCCCACTCTCGGCGCCGAGGCGACTGGTATTTAGGCACCGAGCACTAGCGCCAGGGCGACATGCGCTCGTTCCTCGATATCGCTGAGCTGGAGCTCTCCCCCCAAAATCCTGCATAACCCTCAGTGCATTGGCACCCCGCTGCTCGACGACCATCATCTATCCGGTATACCCTACCAGTAGCTTGGCACTCCCGACCCGGAGGACGAGGACAGGATGGCCACCGGCCCACCGCTCGACGATTCATGGGGCGCGGTCCTCATCGGCGTCTTCCTCGCAATATTGTGCGTCCCTCCCTGCTCTCCTCTCGGAGAGGAAGGTAATAGACGCTGACGGCCCGCTGGACAGCTTGTACGGCCTGCTCACGCTGCAGGTGTACGTCTACCACGAGCTCTTCCCGCGCGACGTCTGGTGGCTCAAGCTCGTCGTCGCGAGCGTATGGTGCGTCCCCCTTCCGCTGCGCTGACAGGCCCTGACGCCCCGCAGGATCCTCGACACCCTTCACACAATCTTCATCTCGCACATGATCTACACGAACCTGATCACCAATTTCGGCGACTATGAAGCGATAATGCACAACACCTGGTCCTTCAACATAAACGTGCTGATCACCACAATCGTCGCGGCCATCTCTCAGGTATTCTTCATACACCGATGCTGGCGATGTGCGTCCATTCCTCTTCCTCTTTTTGCGGGTGTAGCGGGCGCTGATGCGGAGCAGTCGACAAGAGCGTGCTGAATACAGTGCTGAGCGGGATAATCCTCCTCTTCGCAGCGGTGCAATTCTCCTTTGGCTCGCGTGCGTCCCTTCCTCTCTCCCTCCCCCTTCCTTTCCTGCTAGCCCGCTAACCCCGCCCCAGTATGCACCCACCTCACCTTCATCCTCTCCGAATACGCCCAGTTCCTGGAGTACAAATGGGCCGTCGACACCTGGCTCGGCTCTGCAGCGGCGACGGACATACTCGTCAGCTGCGCCCTGGTCAGGAGCTTGCTCATGAAGCGGAACGAGGTGCAACGGACGAGGAACTTGATCGAGCAGCTCATCAGGTGGACGGTGACCACGGGTATGATCACCAGGTGCGTTGCTGCGAGTGCAAAGGGTGAAGAGCAGGGAGCTGACAGCCAGGCAGCGTCTGGGCCCTTTTGGACCTGGCGGTGTTCACAGCGAGCGAGACGACGCTGATCCACCTTTTCTTCAACATAATGCTCGCAAAGATGTACGCCAACACTCTCCTGGCGGCGCTGAACCACCGCAGCCCGAACAGGCCGGACGAGGTCTCGCGCCACCCGACGCATCCCTCCCGCTCGCACTCTATCTCCCTCTCCCAGCTCTCCCCGCCGAATGGCACGCTCACGCTGACCACGTCGGCGGGGACGAGAACGGGCAGCAGGAGGGCGCAGAGTATCTCTTTTGCACTGGATAGCAGCGCCTACGAGCTCGACCTGGAACGGGGAAGGGGTGGGGTGAGGGTGCAGACGGAGACGGAGGTGGAGACGACACTGGGGAGTGCGGGTGAGAGCTTGGACGATAAGGACGATAGGCTGGACTCGCCACAGAGCTTGGCGGTGCTGGAACGGGGGGATGGGGCGGGGGAGGAGAGCAGGGGGGAGTGAGGAGAGGTGTCAGGGCGGGGGCTGATGAAGACCACAGACCGCAGACCAGACCGCAGACCGCAGACCGGCATCAACCTCCCACCAACGAAAAGAGGGATACCGGGCGCCCGCGCACGGTGGGCATTGTACGAAGTTGACATTGAGATTGAGCTGGGGGTGTACGACTACGACTACCGACTACCGACTGATTTATCCTGGGAGACCCTGCGAGCGTCCTGCCGAGCCTGGGTGAGATGGGAACCGGCCCGAGTGGGCGCTATTGTAGCATAGATATCAAAAACACGTCTCTGGGACGAATTAATGAAATGAACAGCGTTGTACATGTCCCTTTAACGTCTACACTATCCGGGGAGATGGCGCACGAGAGCGCAGGGCGGCGCCCGCGATCGCCCTGACGCAAGAAGTTGAAAGCGCAGAGTTGGCCATGTACAGTGCAGTGCATGCCAAGCGCTCCGGCGCCGAACATCGGGCGCCGAGTACGATCCCGGCGGCCGCACACTCCGAGCCATCTGGCAGCGGCGGCAACTCGGTGCGCCGAGCGTGGGACCGGCCCCGCGGGAAAAGCAGTCCGGATCGTAATTCCCTAGTCCGGCGCAGCGTTGTTCCCACGCCCCCGGCCGGCTGTACATGCCCAGGCCGATGCAGGAGCGGTATTGTACCTCGCCGCTCCCTCGGTGCCTCGCCGTCCTGCTGTGCGTCCTACCCAAGCCGGCGGCCGCTCACCATCAAGTTGAAGAAAAAAAACACGCGACGCCGACGCTGGAGGAGCGGCCGGGGACCCTGAACCGCTTACCTCACATTCCCCGTCTGACGCTGACGTGCTTACGCACCGCAACCCCGGTCCCTTGCAGCTGTGTCGGTGTCGGTGTTGTTGTGGCGCGTAGGCGCGTCATCGGAGGCGAGCGATCCCTGCCGGACTCCGGGGTGAGGGTGAGGGTGCTTAAGTACCGGGCCCTTTGAGGCTGCCTCGACGCACGACTGCTGCTTGTCTGCAAGGTACTGAAGGCGACGATGAGCACCACCCCCGTCCCCGTCAGTCCGCAGGAGGAGAAGCCGCCCGCCCCCAAACGCACCACAACCTCCTCGACCTCCGCCTCCGCCTCCCCGAAACCGAAACCGAAAGCAGCATCAGCATGGCTCGACGCGCACTTCCCCGCCTGGCTCGCACTCGCACTCCGGAAACGCAGGATGTGGAAGACCTACTTCCGCTGCATCGTCGTGTTCATCGTCATGATGGTCCTCCTCGTGGACGACGTCACTCTGCGCGCGATGGGCCAGGCGGGCTTCTTCGGGTTGATCATAAGTCTCATGCTTCCTCCTAATGTGCGTTCACTCCCTCCCGTGCTATGTATGCGGAGATCCGGTGCTGACGCTTATGTGCGCGCGGGGAAGATGGCAGTAGCACTCTTCTTCATAGCAGCGGCAATGCTTGTCGTGGGCATGTTACTCGGCTGGGCCTGGGGTTGCGCAGCAATGGCCGCCTCTCTCGCTGGTACGCCTTTCCCCCTCTCCTCCCCCTCCCTCTCCCTACCCCGTCTAACACCCGCCCAGCGCGGAGTCAAACCCTCCTCGCATCCGAGTACACCACCGCCGAATCCCAGCTCCTCCCCGGCCTCTCCCCCGACACCCAATTTCAAGCCTTCGTATTCCAAGGCCTGTTCCTAGACCCAGCAGCGAGCGCGGTATTCGGGGTGTTCTTCTTCATAGGCACGTTCGGGCTGGCGCTCGTGAGGGCGTATGCGCCCCGGTTGACGCTGGTCGCCGTGTTTGGGAGCATCGTTCTTGGTGAGCTCTCGCTTTGTGGGGAAATGATGGCACGCTGATATAGGGTGGAGATGTAATGTGCTGCTACGGCCCGCTCTTCCCCTCAGCGCAGTACACGCTCGCTGTGCGTCCCTTCCTCCCATCTCTCTCCTCCCCCCAGGCTAACCCGCGCACGCAGACCCTATTCCTCCTCCCAACCGCAATATACATCGCCGTCGCCCTGGCTGGCATACTGCTCATCTTCCCAGAGAGCATGAACCATGTTTGGCTGTGCGTCCCTCCTTCCCTCCCTCCCTCCCTCCCTTCTCTTCTCTTCTTTTCTCCCCCCCTCGCCCCCCTTCCGGCATATTCTAACCCCCAACCCAGGTCAACCCTAACCGACACCGTCCTCACGCCCGCGCACTCCCTCCTCAGCGCCCAAACGCAGCTCCTCTCCCTCCCCGCCTCATCAACCGAAGCCTGGTCTTCCCTCCGGCAAGAATCCGCCCAATTGGGACGGCAGATGATAGAGGCTACCCAGGGCCTGCTGGGGCAGACAGGGATGGTAGAGCTTGAGGTGTCGAGGGGACGCTTGGGGCCGGGGGACCTGAAGGGAGTGGGGGGGAAGATGCTGGGGTTGGCTTCGAGGACGCTGTGAGTGCTTCTGCTTCTGCTGCTGCTACTGCTCCTTTCTGCTTTCTGCTGCTTCTGCTTCTGCTGCTTCCTGCTTCCTGCCGCTGCTTTTAATTTGCTTGTTCCCGGGAAAGAGGGCTGATGGGAGCGGGCTTTGCAGGGGCTTGATGAGCTTTATGATCCTTGTCGATGAGCGGAACAAGGGGGATGCGGTGCAGTCTCCCACTCCGGCGGACGGAGCCCAGGCACAAACTCCGAACAACGGGCTCGCTCCTCCCGCTACCAGCGCCGGGCCAGGTACGGGCACGGTCACCCCCCAATCGGCGCAGCGGTTTGACGCGCTGCGGGAGAAGGTGCGGAGGCGGGAGGTGGAGCATGGGCATGATCTGGACAACTTGCTGCCGCTGTTGCTCGATGGGACTAGGGAGCTGCTCGGCGCTTGCGAGACGGCGTTGCAGGGGAGGATTGACTGGCTGAGGTGAGTCCTTCCTGGTTTGGCGGGAGGAGGGAGCTGATGTGCATGTGGGAAGGTACGTCAACTCGACTCGGTGGAGCGGGAGTAAGAGCACCAAGGAGGAGGAGAGCGCGTACGAGGAGGGCAAGGCGCAGGCGGCGGCGGTGCGCACTGCGCTCACGCGCCTGCGGGACGAGCAGCGGCTCCGCATCCTCGAGCCGTTCGAAAAGTTCTTCGATCCCTCGACTGGCGAGCTGCTCGACTCCCTCCGCGCCCAGTCGAGCGACCGGATGTTCGCCGCCAACTCGCTCTTTCTCTGCTTCGTCTTTGGAACTACGCTCAAGGCGTATGCGGAGACGCTGCTTGAGTGGATGGACGGCACGCTCGAGCTGCAACGGAAGCGCGTGCGTAACCGGATCTGGTTCCCTAGCGGGTTCGGTAAGCTTGGCAGGAAGATCCTCGCCCGTCGCGGGGATGAAGGGACCGGGCTCGAGATAGGCGTGTCGGCCGCCATGGCCAACGAGGACGACGCGACGGCGGTTGACAAGGACTCTGTGGATGAGGATGAAGAAGGGGAGATCCTGCAGGAGACCAAGGCGCAACCGCTCGACCCGGACTCTTCCCCTCCCCGCACGTGGCTCGGCCGCGGGTACATGCGCCTCACCGCCGGTTTCCGCTGGTTCATGCGCCCCGAGGCCATCTTCGCACTCCGATACTCGATCCTCTCCATCGCCCTGTTTGCGTTCACAGTCCACCCGCGCACGGTCTACTTCAACTATGCCAATCGTGGCCTCTGGGCACTCATCATGGCCCAGACGGGGCTGGCCGTGTACGCCGGCGAGCAGATCGCGAGTTTTATCATCCGCGTATCCGGGACGATGGCCGGCCTGGTGCTCGGCATGCTCGCCTGGTACATCGGCGCGGCACGGGGCAATGGCAACCCCTACGGCATGGTGATCATCACGGTGGTGATCGTTGCGCCCTTCCTGTTCATTCGCGTCTCCGGCCCGCAGCAGTCGATCGTCTTCTTCCTCATGACGGGCACGATGATCATCTTTGTCGTCGGCTACAGCTGGGTCGACTCGCACATCCAGACGATTCAGAACGCCGGCGTCGGCGTCTTCCTCGCCTGGCGCCGCGCCCTGCTCGTCTTGATCGGCTTTGGCTGCGCCTTCGTCGTCATGGTCCTCCCTTACCCTACCTCCGCGCGGCAAGTCGTGCGCAAGACGCTGGCTTCGACGACCGAAGAGCTGGGCAACGTGCTCGCGCTCGAGATCGACGCGTGCATCCAGAGCACGCACGACACCGACGCGCACTGGAAGCGGATGAAGGACAAGGGGCTCAAGATCGTCGGAGGTCGGATTTTCGGCATTGCCCAGCAGCTGCAGGGCATAGCGGGGAGCATGACAACGGCCAAGTTTGAGCCGACGTTCAAGTACGTGGTATCATCTTGTTTGATGTTCTTGCTGACGGAAACTAGGGGCCCGTGGCCGGCTGAGACGTACCAGAGGCTTATGCTGACTCAGTAAGTCGTCATAGGATGACGGAGCGATGCGCTGAACTGCTCTGTAGATGGAGGATCGTCCAATCTATTGCGCTATTGAATGCCGCTTTGTCCGATCTTGACGCTCAGTGGCTGCATACACTTGTACACAAGACACCCTTCTTCAATCCAAACTTCGTATGTCGTCCGCTCTACGGATGTTTGCAGATTCTTACACCTTGAGCAGCTCGCTGATATTAACGCAACAATCTACATCGTCGCTCGTTCCTTGCGCCACGCATATCCCGTCCCTGCCACTCTCACCCCGCTTCGCGAGCGCTTGCTCTATCACGACCGGCATGGGGCAGCATTCGGCGGCCCAGGTGGCACGCAACCCGAACTCTTGACAGAAGAGCTCGATGCTGGTCCCGAACATATCGAGGGTGCTCGCATTGGACTGCGCTCAATGACACTCGGTACGCTCAAAGTAAGGGGTTCGAATTTCTCCCCAATGTCAGATTCTGAAAGGTCTGCAGGACGAGCAACTCGTGTTCCATTCAACAGCCATTGTTGGACTGGCGCATCTGGTCCGGACGGTGGACGACATAACGGACATTGTGAGGGAGCTTTGCGGGACCACTCAGTCCTACGCTGGGCTGGACACGATGAGAGACGGTACGCCAGACCTCGGATAGCGTGTCCATGCCTAATGTTTGCACAGAATATCTTGGAATGGAGGAAGCTGCTATACGTCGGATAGAGAAACGCACATAAACAGGAACAGCTGTATCACAACACTGTATCATATATCTAGGTTATGCCATACCCTAATGCAAGACAAAGTCATTTTCTTCAAGAGCTGGTCCTCAGGCGGTTCAGTTGAGTTTCTTTTTAGCTTCTATCACCGACCTGTGTTTTGCTGGCAGTATTGCGAGTGAGTTGGCAAGGCTCTGGCAAGGCTCCCAATTGCAGGCGGCGCCTTCCAGCAAGGTCGTCTCAGAGTCTAGACCGTGCCCTGTGTCAGGCACTCGGGCCGGTGGATCCTCGTAGGAATACTGGTGGGAATGTTTTCTTTGAAGAACAATGGCTCGCGCAGATCCAATTACAACGCACGTCACAGGGCAAGGCTTACCCAATGACACTGCGTCCAGAACGTTATCGTGATACGGGCCAAAAGGCCCTCTATGACCATGGTGGATGGTCTGACTATAAGGCATCGTCGAACGCGGGGAATGTACTACATAAAGTAAGCGATGCTCTTCCTACAGGCCCCATTTGTAAAGGTCCCTGTGCATCATCGGTGCGGCACCGACGGCCTCTCTAAAATGGGATCTGTTCTCTCATATGTTCTCCACCCGTGAGGACACCTTTCAGGCTGACCGACTTCCAGGGAATTTGTTGCTGGAGGTCGGAAGACTCAACCTCCTTTATGGACGCTCCATCTGCACAGGAACGATGACAGGAGCACCCATGTATCCATCTTTGGCCCGTCAACAGTTTCGGGCATAGGAAATGTATTTTTCCCTTGCTTTAACTTGACTGGGGCTGGAGCATCAAAAGCGAGAACGTTGGAAGTGAACATCCCCGACAATGAACCGAAGGTGTGTCTCATGTTTATCGCGGTGTAGCAAGACAGTTCGGACAGCTTACTCCTGCTATGGTATGTCTCACCCTGGGTGATAGCCGACGTTTCTCCCGCATCAAGCGGGCCGGCCATCGCCGGATCTTGACCACTGGGGAGCAAAAGCGAGAAATGACCGTCTACGTCGAAACACGAGGCGCGATGCACTCGCCGCCCAGCTGACCCATCATCAGCAAAATTTTGCTGATGGCGGATGTAGTGCCCGAATTGAGTGGGTGGTTCAATCTGTTGACAGGTTCACGTTTCTGATTCGTGAAGCAGCGCTTGTGCGTTCAGCCGAGGCGTTAGAGTTTCAACTGAGAACCGAGCGCTTGGCGCGATGACAGGTCATGTGCTTTCGTGAGCTGGAGATAGAAGCAATCAGTAGAACCATATCGTTATAAGAATTCGAAGTCGGACTGCGAAGTACGTTTTTTTTTCGTGTTGACCAAAACTTCCATAAGAATTGGCACGCGATGTCGTGTAGCTTACGCCGCCAGTTACGCGAAAGGTAAAAGCGGATCTCCAGTTCTTGTCGGAGTTTGGTCGGAGTCAGGAGATGAACAACACCAAGTTCCGGCCCGTATGACCGATAGCCTTCCAGCGCTTCGGAATGGTCAAATATCATCAATCGCTCCACCGCGCAAATACGCCGCTGATGTGCAAACAATACCGAAGAGCGATAAACGATGTCTCAGGATGCGTGGTGATACGAACCGGCCATCACGTCATTCAGAGCGTTGCTAGGGGTACTCCACTCACGTGAACATCCTTCATGCGTCGTCGGATAAATCAACCAAACAAACCACTGTATTCCGGCTCAGTGGTAAAAGGACGTCCACGCCATCAGAGCTCCTGCAGAGGCAATTAGGCAAATGACACGGGCCGAAGGGGATCAGTGACTTTGGGATCATGGAACGTACCGGTTCCCTTATATTGGGTTCGAGAAGATCCATAAGCCCGTGATCCGTCCCTGGTTTGCACCGCCCATCAGAGAACCTACGAAAAAGGGAAAGAAGCAGGAAGCAGAAGCAGGAGGAAGGTGCCTGCGCCCTGCGCCATTATGTCTTGTCACTTTTTGCTACCCTTATCTTCATCACAGGGGTCCGCCTCGCTCCTTGAGCTCATCCTTTCCCGATTGGAACATCGCATATGTGGGAATAGTGTGGTTCAATCAGAGTCCTCGGTCGTCCCCAGCGCGATCGAGGCTGCTGGCAAACTGGCACAGCACATGCAACAATTTCAAAGTTGTTCGAGCCGTGATGGGTGATACAGACAGCCCATGCCGGTGCGCAGTAATTCTGCGGATGCCAGCCAATTGTGGCATTCAATCGCACGATCAACCCCGTTCGAGCGGAGTCGGCCCAGGCTGCCAAAACCGGCGATTCAGGAAAAGACCGTGCCTGTCAAACGGGCGTTGCTCCCGCCCTGCCGAACGGGAGAAGCGCCTGCCGACGAAGCTGTAACCCAAAACGTTTCTTCGCTTAAAATTGAATAATGCCACTTGGCGGGGCCTGATAAAGCGGAAAAGAAGCGCGGGGGAGGGCGTGCTTCGCCGGTGTGGTGGGTCCGGTCAAGATGCGGGGACCCTGGGCAGGGGTTGGGTGGTTCTGCCCGCTTTCGTCGTTTACGGCACTACTGTTGACAGGCTCGAGACTATAAGCTGATACACGGGTACCCTGGAAGTCTTGTGCCCTTGCTTATGGGGTGACACATGCCCACCGGCGTTGTGCGTGATCGACATTCCGAGTCAACAGCAACGACGCTAAGACATGGGACGAAAGCGGCAGACGAGCTTCACGCGCCCAGCCGCCCGAACCAGGTGCACTGGATATGTATGGCAAGCACTTACCGGGAGGGTGGAACCCGCGCGGCGTTCCGGTGTTAGCGTCGGGCATAGTGGGAGCTAGTGGGTAGCGGGGCTAGAGGGCTCCGGGCTGAGCGGGTTGGGAGCGGAGCGCAGGCGGTGGAGGGATGACTAGACGGAGAACTCGCGTAGACCGTGCACTGGCACGCCGGAAGGAGAAATGGGGCCGGACTGTGCAAGAGGTGTACGAGTCGGCTGATGTGTATTTTCAACGAGCGGGTGCTCTGGAGAAACAATGAGACAATGGCTCGGGGTTATATAGCTGGGCAGGGCGGACGCCTTGGAGATTGTGGGCTCGAAGTTGGGTTCGGAATTAGAAGCGCCCTGAGAGTGGAGTGTTGAGGACGGGTCTTCGGCCTGTTGAAGAGAGGACAAATGCGGGCAAGCGCGGTTGCTGTAGCAGCCAGAACCCGTCTCGGTCCGTGCGTGTCTTACAAATGTTTATTTACAACAGCGCAAGTCAAATGAAGCGTGTTGTATCCGGGGTCACTACTCGAAGTACATTGCGATTGCTATTGCTGGCGATCAGCCGTGCGATAACGATCTGGGCCGCGCTGCTGGGCCCTGGAGGAAGCTGGGCCCTTTGCCTCGGTCTTGCCTAGATGGTCTGGGCCGGGCGCGGCTCTGCCATTGGGGGATTGATGGATGCGTGCTCTTTGTGTGATGCACGTTGCGCATTGGGTACATACAGATGTAGACCACTTATGGTGTGTGCACAGGGCGAACGCGGCAACCGCGGGCCGGCCCGTGGTCTCCTCCCGCCTCGGAGAGACACCCCCGTTCGGCTCCCAGCACCTCGCCGCGCTGCCTCCGGTAGGACATCAGGGACTGGTGGGGACGCGCGGAGGACCCCGGGGCGTAATGTAATGTAATGTATGTGTCATGGGCTGATAATGTAGCATTGTAATGTCGCGAGGCGATGTGTACGACTGGGGCGCTTGCTCCTCCTCCACGATGCTTCATTTGAGCGCGGCGCGCAACCCACATTGCTGGGCAAGGGACACCATCTCCCAGATTTGGCAAGCTCAAGCTCGCCGCCGCCAAGACAGAAGCGGTGATCGCGACGCTTCCTCCAGCCACAGGAAGCCAAGCCCACCATGCAACCGGGAACGGCACATTGAAGCACGGGAACGGCACATTGAAGCACCGAAGCACCGATGCCAGCATCGTTTCCGGGGTGGACAGTGTCTCGTCGTCATTTCCTGCTGCAAGACGAAAAAGGCACGTCTGAGGGGTGGGAACAATCGGAGGCACGGGGTCACGTAAATGTGGACACCGCGGGCTCGGCGCCGGGAAGGGGAGCGCCTTTGTCCGAGACTGTGTCCGAGGGCGACGTTTGACGATAATATGTCAATAATGGCATAACAGCTGGGTCTGTGCTGAGCCCACTTCGGGAGTTCTGCCGGATGCGGCAGACCACATGCGCACGCGGTCGCCGGAACACGAGGCCCTTGGGGAGAAGCGAGGAGCCCCGTCACCTACGTCTGTTCCCCCTAAACGCCCTTCGGCGGTTCGCAGCGCGTATCTCCGGAGCGCGCGGCCTGCGGCCCGTGGCGCGTCCACCTCCCTGCGGTGTCCTCGGCCGGGTCCCGCGCTAGAGCCGCAACACGCAACACGCGCCATGCTCGTGTCCCGGTCTGCTCGCCGGGGTCCTCGGTCTTCCCGTTAGGGGCATACCATCCCTGCTAGTGCTAGCGCACACGGCCTGCAGTGCACACTAGCTTCGCTCGAGTTCTCACCCCGCCCGGGCTCCGCCCCTCTCCCCTCTCTGATTCGCTAGCCCCGCCTGCACACATCAGACGGAACGGAGCTTCTCCTCGCCCGAGGCGGTACGGTACTGCACTCGATACGAGGTACTATCAGCAACGCAGGTCATCATCAATCGATCACTTGCCCAGACGACGCCAGCTGCAGCCACACCAGCACTAGCACTCGCGCAACAGCACCAGGAGGAAACAGCCGACGACGCAACACGCAGCACGCAACACGCCGCCAATTTCAATTTCGCCGAATCGAGCTCAAACCCCAAACCCCTGTCCTCGTGTTCCGTCCCGGGTCCCGCCTGCTGATCCCGCGACCGCGGCCTGCGCCTCGCCCCCGCCCGCCCACGCACTGCTGACTGGAGTGTTTATTTCCCGCCAAAACGGAAGAAGAGCGCAGAAAAAGAGGGCAATAAACGGCATTGTCATCATCATTCATTCCAGTCCTGCGACAACAGTCAGTAGCGTCGTGTCCCGCCCACCCGCTGTCACAGTCCCCGATCGCGATTTGTGACCCCTGCGACCCCTAACCTCGCCCCTCTCCTCCACACCCTCGCGGGCCCAGCAAGGCAGGACAGACAGGAAGGATCTAGAGGGTTGCAACTTGGCCGCATATAGCCTCACTCGAGCGAGTCTATCTCCGATCTGCCGCGTGGTGTTGCCAGCAGAGCGGTTGCAGCCGTTTTCTTTTGGCGATTTGCCCGATCTGAAGCAGGTGAAAAGTGCGGGCGCGCCCGAAGTGCCGAGCGGGAGCTCTTTCAAGTGTGTTGTGCCAGGCCAGGGCTAGCGCGGCCGCGGGGCACTGCACTGCCGATTAGGATTAGGGCGGAAGGCGAAGAAGGAGCACACGCCAGCACCGAGCACCGCACGGGACGGAACACGCGCGACGGCGCCCTGGGAGAGTGCCCCGCTTGTCCCCCCCTCCTCACCACAACACGTGTCACGCCCTGCTCCCCCCTTTCTCACCTCTTCCATCCCGTCCACCACCTCCCCCTCCTCCCACACAAACGCCCTCTTAAACTCCGCCAGTCCCAGCCCCAAAGGATTTCCCCTTCTTCCCCCCTCTCTGCCCCTCGTCCCCTCTCACTGCACAAGCTGCCTCCCCCTCCTCCTCTCCCGTCCTAGGAAGCAGCCCACCCTCAGGCCGGTGCATCACCCGTCCCGCCCAGGTAGTCGGTCAGCATCTGGGTAAGCCCATCGGCCAGCATCCCACATCTCACTGCAGAGCTAACTCGCACAGCAGCACAGCACACTAGCGCAACCCGCTCGGCCTCCGTGCACCTCGGTCCGTGCCCAGCCGCCAGAAGCCAGCGCGAGAAGCAGCAGCAAGAAACGCGAAGGAGCAAGCGCACGAGCACGAGCAAGGCGCTGCAAGTAGCCGCACGGCATATAAGTCGCCCCCTCGCACGGCACACGTTCCCCGCCCCTCTCGTGCCGTCATTTCCCCTCTTGTGCAGCCAAGCACAACCGGAACACCCTTCCCTGCAGGACGCCCTAGTCGCCGCCGCTAGCCGCCCAAGCCTCAGGTGGGTATAAAGCGATCTCCCTGTATCTTGTTTCGAAGCTGACGACCTTTCCCACGCCCCGCTAGCCAATAATGTCCCAACAATATCGTCCCTCATCCTCGCACTCCCACCCGCTGCCCATTCGCCCCGCTGGTCAACCGGGGCACCCGTCCGGCATGCCCTCCCCCCCATTAACAGGCTACGCCTACGCCCGCCCGCCTTCGCATGGCGGTCCCCCGCCCCAGCGGGCCCCGCAGGGAGGCACTGTCCTTCCCGGGATTGACGAGCTGATCCGGGGCATGCCGCGGGACCAGGTACCGCCCGGCCCGTCCGTCCAAGGGCAGCACCCGCACCAGCACCAGCACCAGCACCCACATCCGCACCAGCAGGAGCCGGACTACTCGCGCATCCCTGGCCCCCCCAGCCCTCCCTGGCCAAATCCCCCACGCAGGCCCAACGCGCCCGACTCACCCGCATACGCATATAGCCAGGCTGGCGCACCGCCCAGGACCGCCCCGCAGAGCCAGAGCGCGCAGGGGGGGATGTACACCCCTCCGAACAGCGGGGGGTCGCGTCCTCCCACAGGCACGCAGCCCCCACAGGGCATGCAGCAGACCATGGCGCACATCGTCCCCCACGGAGGGCACATCCCTGCTGGAACATCCCCGCTCCCATTCCCCTCCGTGACGTACGCCAGCCCGATCCCCCCCTCCCCCAACGGCTCCCCCGGCGCGCCCCCCCCGGGCGTCCAAGTCCTCCCCAACGGCATCCCCCTCGACGGGCCGTACTACCTCACCTCGCATCCGTACACGACGATCTACTTTGCGCCCCCGAACCAGTTTGGCCCGGCGCGCAACGCCCGCGCATGCAAGAAATGCCGCCAGAGAAAGGTCCGCTGTTCCGCCGCTGGCGGGCTAGGGTTCGCCCCAGGCGAGCCGGGCATGAAGTGCGAGCGGTGCGAGCGCGCGGGCGAGGAATGCGTCTTTGAGGAGCGCCAGGTGAGCAGGCGACGCCCGCAGGGCAGCACGGGGAGTGGAGGGAGCGGACGGGCGAGCGGGAGCAGCGGAAGGAGCGCTACGGCCGACGATGATTATGAGGATGACGAGGAGAGGTGGGCCTCCTGACGCATATACGTTGATTTTGACTAAATGCCATATTCTTGGTGCAGTATCTCAACACCTACAGCGACGACATCCACCCTCCGCACACCTGCGAGCAGCGTCGCCAGCCCCCCTGCACGCGGGTCGACCAAAGCCCAAGGCCCGCCACCAGCACCGTCTTCCGGTGCGGCGCAGCGCGGGCAGGCACCTTCTGCTGAACAGCAACAGGCGTACTATCGCACCCAGAGCATGCCGCCAAAGTAGCTGCACAACTCGTCGAAAGCGGTGAACCGGTGAACCGGTGGTCGTCGAAATCGCTCTCCCCAACCCGTCTTCTCTGGCTATATCCCCCCCCACCCCCTCCAACGTCCCCGTAATTAATGGTCGTGCCTCCTCCTGGTTGCCCCACACGGCGAGCGCGGAGTCGCCCGCGGCCCTGTATTATCACCCTCCCCTTCCTGGTCCACACGTCCACCCCAGCAACGGCAACGCCCAAAGTCACGCAAACGTACACGACTCCGCCCTCCGCAATACGACAAAAGCAGCCCCCTTCTGCACCACGTGCCGCACAGCACAACGCAGGGGAGGGCCAAACGCCTCAACACGTCTTCCACCCGGACCGTCGGCCGCCGTCGCCCATCCCAAGTCCAAGTCCCTTTTTACGGCTCTTTTCCGTCTGCCTTTCAGTTCAGTTTTCTTCCTTTTCAGCCCTCTCTCCGGCCCTGGCTATCGGCTCCACCACACCCCCTCGACCAAGCTCGACGGACTCTGGTACAACCTCCCCATTCCCGAACCTGTGTTTATTCCCGTCTCCCCTCCGCCCCGGACCCGCTCTTCACCTCCTCCGCTCTGCATCACGCGGAAACGAAGCTGGAAATACGAGCGGCCATCCGGCGGTGCCGGGGACGGCAGTGTAAAAAAAAAGATACCCGCAACGCTGGGCGTAATTCTGGGCGTCTCTTTTCCCGTTCAGCTATCACTTTTTTCTTTATCCCTTTTATTCCCGTTTATTTCCCTTTTCGAACAGCCCTCTCACCCTCCCCTGGTGGAAGGCGACAAGACGTCCTCAGCCTCGTTATTTGTTTTTTCTCGCCTCTCTCTCTATGGTACAGTCATCGGGCACGGGCTATGGTATTTTCAAATTCTGTTTTGAGTCCCCTCGAAAAATGGGTGTTCTGCTACGACGACACACAGCACGAGAAGGAGAAACGCGGGGGCGGTACGATAGTTTATGCCTGTTGTAGCGAATACGTAGCCTTTGCGGGGCAGGGAGAAAAATATATAGAGGTCGTTTTATATCCGCTTTGGCTCGTCTTTGATGCACGCGGAGCATGAGGACTCTAGATTGGAGCAAAGGTATCTAGTGTTGGTCCGTCCCCACGCGAGGATAGTTTGACCTTCATGAGGAAGAGAAGAAGGATGGGGATAACAAGGCAGGAGCGGTGACTCAAAAGGCCGATTGCCGAGTGACGGTGACGGGAAAGGTACTGTAACCGGTCCGTGTTTCATCATCTACAATCAGGACACTTTACGTACAATGTAGTCAAGTGACTCGTTGCGTCCCCTGATCCACTCTTCTCGCTCCGTGCGTACATGTACGGTCTTTCTTCCATTACTTCTCGCTGCCGGGGAGGGTACTATAATCCTTAATGCAGTCGTTCCCATGCTGCTCAAGGAGCTGTGCATTGATGAACTGTTGCATTGCGATGATATGACCGCAAACTGTACGTTCCGTCTACCAACGACTATAAAATGGCATGCTCGATCGTTACTCACCCTCACTCCGCTTCGATCACTTGGTCGCCCGTGAATAGGGTCAGTCAATTAAATTCTACCTGTCCTTAGTAGCATCAGACGAGAAGCATTGTGCCCGAGTCCATGGTTGTAAATCTGTCGCACTTTCTGCACCCTTCATGTCGTGAGCATACACGTACCCAAACTAGCATCATGACGCAGTTCTGTCTCGGCGCCTTCCGTTTGACTTGCTAGGATGCTGCAACTTGGTCTCCAAGCAGAAGCAGCACAAGTTTGTCCGCGAGTGAATGATGTGGAGGCAGAGTCAAGGCAGAAGAGTCAAGGCTCTAACTTCGATTAGACAGCAGATGTCAGTTCACGCCACCTTGACGACAGCCTTTCCAACGTTGTCACCCTTCAGCACTCCCAGCAGCGCATTGGGCGCGTGCTCAAGCCCCTCCGTGACGTCTTCAAGATACTTGATCTTCCCCTCGGCGATCATCTTGGGTACCGTCGCGTAGAATTCGTCGCTGTACTTCTCCTCATACGAAGTCACGTACAAGCCTTGCATTTTGACCTCCTTGTAGAGCAGGCTGTAGGTGTTCTGTTCGACAGAAAGCGCACGTCAGTCCAGAACAGGAGAGAAGACAGTGGCATGCGCACCTTGATTCCGTATCGCTCACCGGGAGTCTTGACATTATACATCGAGATATGCCCACACAAGACGATGCGACCAAATTTGTTCATCGCCTCCAGCGCAGCATCGAGCATCTCGCCTCCCACATTATCCCAATAGATGTCGATCCCACCAAACTTCTTGAGCCCTTCTTCGGTGGAAGTGGTCTTGTAGTTGAAAGCGGCATCGATTTTCAGGTCCTCCAAGAGGAACCGGACCTTCTCGTCACTACCAGCAGAGCCCAGCACGCGGAGTCCCTTTGCTTTGGCGAGCTGGCATACGAGTTGGCCAACGGGTCCGGCTGCAGTGGACACGAAGATGCTCTCTCCAGCCTTGGGGTCCGCGATGGCGCGCAGGCCGTAGTAGGCAGTCTTCCCAGGCATGCCTGCTACGCCGAGGTACACCGACAGCGGAATGTTTTCCGTGTTATGCAGGACGCGGAAGGGGGCGCTTGCAGGCCACACGTTGTACGCTCGGAACGCTGTGAACCTTAATTAGCAGATTGCTCAAAGGGGTGATCTTGATACGCACTGGTGGTACCATAGAGGATGTCACCCTTCTTGTACTGGTCCGTCTCTGACCGGAGCACCTCGCTGATCCCGAAGCCCTCGAAGAGCTGACCAAGCTTCCATCCTCCTAGCCCTCCGTCCCTCATCCTATTTCGCATGTAAGGATCCACACTCAGATAGAGCGTCTTGGTTAGGAATCCGCCATTCAGGGCACCGCTGTCGACGTCGATAGTTGCGGAGGTGTCGTATTTAAAGTCCTTCCCGAGGTCTGGATAACCGACGGGATGCGCAGCCAAAGATATGCTTGGGTTGGGAGTGGGCGCCATTTGCTATCAGATGGAGAGCTGAGTTGTCGAGCACGCGAGGAGAATGTGAAATGTGGCGATGGGTCAGAGCGCTTGTTATATACCGATGTCCCGGGCAGGTCACTCTGGCTTGCGGTCCGGCCCAATGAAATGGCTGATTCATCGTCATTTCCACTTTGCGTTCCACTTTGCGGTCCACGCTATCGGACGTATGTTCGCGGACGACAATTGGTGGCGGCGACGAGCGGTCTAGTCCCGGTCGACAGATGTCAAGTGACTACGGTTAAGCTTCAGGACGCGCCTGGAGGTAACGTGATAAGGGTCCTACCCTGCGGCCGACCCGGGGAAGCCGGACTCGGTCAGATTGGTAAGCATTCTTTCGCAGGACGAGGCTCCAGCGGAGACAATGAAATGGTGGAAAGAGCAGTTGGTAAGCCGAAGTATTATTCCGAGCTGAGTAAGCGTCTCCAGCGTTCAAGCTCTCTGAAGCACGCAGTTCGCGTGCAGCGTAGGTCTTGACTCGATCAGTAAGCATTTGTATGGCTTGACCAGGCTGCAGCGAGGACCGGTGGCAGCGACATTTGACACGGCGAGGCATTGTTCGAGCCTGAGTAAGCCTGTTCAGTGCTCGAAATAGATGAGTTCTGGAAATAGAGGAGTGCTCCAAGTAGACGAGCACGTTGGCTCCACTCATCGAAAGGCTTTCCTCCAGAACCGAAGATGAATGGGCAGATGGGAGATGGCGCAGCACCGGCACGCTGATGAGTAATACCAATACATTCTGATGGGATTTTCCTCTTGCTTCAGCAGTTTGGTTGAAACGAAAAGACGCAATTTTCTTTGAAGAGAGACACTATAGCGCAGGAGGCTGGTCAACGTCGCCTCGGGGTGCGTCAAAATGATGCTAGACCACTAGCACGTAGAAGGAGCAGACATGCTGAGGGCCACGAAGCTCATTGATCCACTGTTGTCAATAAAGACTGCGGCAAGCAGACCTCTTCGATTCCGTTAGACACGGCGGCACCGAAGGACACGTTGCTGAACCTGAAAGTAGCGGGGAAGTCCCACACCTCGGCGTGCAAACGCCATCAGTCAGGGATATGGCATTGACTTCAAATAGATGCCACAGGACATTTGCGAAGATTTTCAGGCAACCATAGAGAGATAAACTAGACTGGGAGCATAAAGGTATGGTCGGCAGGAACAAGAGTTGCGAAGGCATGTGAAACTGCAAAGTAGGGTTCGGCTGACGGATGCATTTTCCAGCGAGCATGATTTAACCTTCAGTAAATTCTTGACTAGACGACAAAACACTTGATTGAGAAACGACGCTTAGCAGGAAGGAAGAGAGCGCTCCATATGATCTATGAAGGTGACAGAACGATGCTTGACCAATGGCATGTCTCATCATCGAACATGCTGAAACCGCTGAATGTGGCGGTCCCAGGAGAGGTACCGAAATGATCCGAGTCAGTCGCACTGGCACACAATGCCTCTATTCCATCGGAAGAGGCCGCCCGGAAATACACGTCGGTAAAAGTGACAGAGAAGTCCCAAAGATCTGTTTGCGAGCCGTCCAATCTTGACGACGTGTTATCAATAGCAACTTGGTGTTTTGCACAAGGTCACTTACTCGGATTCGCATAACGCAAAGTTGGTGTTATCAAAGCTAGAGCTCTCTCCTTCGAAGTAATCTATGCTCGTGCTGAGCGAGATTGACTGGCCATTTGCGGCGCCCGAAATGACTTGCGCGGTCTGGCTCCACGCGCCGTTTTCCCACGTTACAGAGGATGCGATCTGGGCATTTTGATCCACCCAAATCCCTTCGGATTCTTGGAAGGTGGTAACGCCGTTCTGACCGTAGTTCCAGGGGAGCGCCCAAAGCTATTGGAACGAGCATCGCTATTCAATGCAATAGCGCTTGACATTGTAAGAGCGCTCACATTGATAGCCCACACCTCAGGAAACGACGGAGTAGGGTTGGTGACGGAAGGCTCGGAAGCCATCCAGCCAAGCACCGGCTGGATCACTCCTCCACCACTCGGCTGAAGACCACACTGAGGTTTCGAGGCACTGAATCAGCCAAAACGACTTCGGAATGATACGGAGACGACCTACCCAGAAGTACCAGGGGCCCGTCGTCACGCCGGCCGGCGGGGCGGGAGGTACGTGAATCCTAACACATCCCATCAGACGGTTTCTGGCTCATGAGCTAGAGTAACTCACGTATAGACTAACTGAATCCATGAGTTTCCAGACGGCGTGAAAAGCCCCCAAGAAACGCCATGCGACTGGCGCACCAAGAGCGCGAGGGTAGCGAAGAAGAACAGTGAAAGCATGTCGCGGAAGGCTGTACCTCAGTAGCAGTGGACTTCCAGCAAGCTCGAGCACCTGAGGGAAAAGGCGCTGATACAACGTCGTTGGTATTTATACAAAATGCGCTGTACTAGAGGGAAACTTGCAAATGCAGCGAGATCTTCTGGTTCCAAGGCGATGACGCTTCCACAGAGCGGAATATGGAAGAAACGAGCATTTCTCTCCTGACCGAGCCCGATGACTCATGTAAGCAAACAATAATACATTGTCAGTCTGCTTTCTTTGAAAGGGCGGCCGAGCTTGAGCGTCAAGTTTTCGTCGAGCGACGATGTCAGCAACGGGTAGAAGTGCGGACAGAAGTCATCGAGCTTATGTAATCTATTGATGTGGATCGATTGCACGATCCAAAATGGTGATTTGCATCATACAGAAAGTCACGTTTTGATGCCCGCTCGCTGAAAATGTATTGCACGCCCGCAGTTCCCTCCCGTGCAGGGTCCACCCTTCGCCGAGCGTTTGGCGGTGTAGCGAATGTGTAGTTAGAACAACGAACATGCCCCTAATGCACAGAGGGGACCATAGAATACAGTTAGTGAGATCGGGTCGATTTCTGCTGATCCGTGTACAGGAGTACATTCCAAACTGAGTCGGTACGGGAAGGACCTTCTCCACTCCTGATTAACAACGCCGCTCCGGTATCTTTGCAGGCGGTCCGCCTGGATGTGCCTCTGGTGAAAATGCCTCCTCTTCGTCGATGCACAGGTTCTGTATGCTCATGATCCGGCTCCCACCGGGGAGATGTTGTAATGGCACCGGCTGTCCACGCGAAATCGCCGAGAGGCCTCGAATCTCACGAACGGATGGCAATGCCGGCGGCCCACCGTGGGAGACAACATCGCCGCTACAGGATGCGGAGCTCACGCAAAAGTCCGGGCAGGTCTGCTGAACATGTACCGCCGTCTTCGGTGAGTGCTCGCTGCATCCCGGGCAGATGCACGACCAGCCGCAAGCGCAGCGGGCTATTCCAATGGTCCGGACCAAGATCACGGTAGGCGAAGGTGAGCGGGGAGGCAAAGGTTCGGTCCATGGAAAGGAGTGGATTGATGGAAGAGTGATACGCTGGGATCCGTGATTGGACGAAGAGAGCCGTGACGGCTCGGCGGTCGGAGTTGTATCACTGCCGGGTGATCGAGATCGCATAGCTGAATCGAGGCTGTTGTCCGGTTCGGGGGACGCGCTTGCGGCTTTCACATACGTGCCGATCACCTCCGATTCCGGTCGCCGGTGCGCATCTTCCATGCTGGAGCGGGCCACTTCGTGCACTGAATGCGTTGCGTGAGAGCGACAGGAGCATCCCGGTCCACAACAGAAGTCCACAACCTCTGCAGCTTCATCTTCAGCCTCGGACATCACTGGATCTCCACTTTCGGGTGAAGAGGGCAATACATCGGGAACGTCCTGTTCCGGATCAACAATAGACGGACCCTGAACGAGATTCGGGCTCGGCGATGGACTTGCGAGTCGGCGCTTCTTCTCTTTCCCAGCTTGGGGATGTATGACGGAGCAGGTGCAGTCCTCCCCGCAGCCGCACGGGTTGAGGACCCTCTTGCCTATGAGATGATGAGCCAGGAAAGAACGGACTGATGGAACGAAATACTGTACGTCTGGGAGTTGCGGGATAAGGTGCTATCACCCACTTGCCACGCTTTATGTCCTCTACTCCCCCTGCAAACATCATAACATCCCCATCCCCTCCAACTCCGTCACCCATCTCCGGCTTTGTCGAGCAGTTACACCGTACATGCGATCTGTCCTTCTTCCGTCGTTCCCGGCACCTCTCGCATTGAGTCTGTGGACGGCCCTTGCGCTTGATCTCGAATAGCGAGCGAGTACTATGGAGACAAGCTGACGAACGGTGGCCTTTGATGCAGGTTGCACTATACGGAATTAGAGTGGTAGACGGATTATTATAAAGCCGTGCGCACCAGGCGTATTTCTTGTCATTAATGAACACCTGCAAGATATGATCGACAATGATCTCCGTCTGTATTCACCGGCACTCACCATGATATCTCGAATCGAAGTTCCTCAAGAATGACGGCAATACAGCGCGAGGTGGTTCATTGTCGAGCAATGTCCTTTGTAATGTCGTGGTCAACGGGTACCCTCTCGATCTGGCGTGCTCAGAGCGCGTCGTTGCGATTGCTTCCGTTTCTTTACGCAGATCTTTCGGTCCCCCAAAGCGAAGCGCCTGCGTGACCTCGACGGTTCTCTGCAGCGTTGGTTCGTCACCGGACTGGGACCGGAATAGACAACGCCAGCATGCGGCAGCACCCTGTGTGCTGCCTGAAGCGGTTCAGAATCACGAGAAAGCGGTGAACATCGTTCCAGCTCATTCTTTAATTGCTGCAGACCTTCCCAGAATCAGATGTTGCTGGCGCTCGCTTACACAAGCGATCCGACAAATCGAGAGCCGCATTGGTAAGGAGGTATGTGGCGTAGCTCCGATAGAGCTGGTCCATGAGGTAGAGATGGTGCTTATGCACCAAAAGCACCCCACGAGGAAGATGCCGATAACAAGGAAGAGCAGCACAATAGAGAAGAAGAACTTCGTAGTGTAGCCCTCGAATGTCAAACAGAACGTGGTGGGCCATCAGATCCAGAGTTGCGTTTGTCCCGGTGGAAGTTGGAGACCGTCTTATCAAGCGGACGGTCAGAGAGTGAAGCAGCACATCATTGTCTAGCTCGCACTTCTTCGTCATGAGCCATAACGAAGAAACGTCCTTCCAGGGCTAATACCCTGCAGTTTAGCGGATGCCAGCTCTTGCAGGTCTTCCTTCAAAGTTGCCAGATGAGGGTGTCCGGGACGGAGACGTAGCAACCCAAGTATAGCAAGGTCCAGACATGTACCTTCAAGCTCAGACAGTACGGGTGCGAGCCAGAGTTAGTTCCTCTTGCTTTGGCAGACCAGACGACGGTAGATTGGCAGCCCAAATGCTGCTGTATATCATCTCAGCTGTCTCGAGACGCGCGGCATAAATCGCGCATTGCACCCGCTTTCACGCGACGAGGCATTTTTGCCGCGGTGACGCGATGTCCACTTCCGTCGACGCGCCTTCAGCTTGGTTCTGGACCATCATCCGCCTGAGGTGCTGCTGAAACGCACTTCTTCCACTATAACAATGTTGTTTCTCGTCAATCTACTGGATTATATGCTACTGGTCATCTTCCAGCTGCTGCGAACTTTCACCTGCCAGAAAACGCTGGAACCCGCAAAGTCTTGACCATGGTCGCGGACGATGACTCGATTCCGTTATGCAGGATGCGAACAGCCTCCTACGATCATTTCTGGTCCTACCGGTGCAATATACTAGCTCTGGCCTGGAGCACGGGTGTGATACCACGTACAGTCATCTGGCAGCTTGCTTCGCCGTCAAGAATTGTCCGGCCCTCTCGCTGGCTCAACGTGTCTTCCTAGCACATACCTGCCGACGAACATACCCTCTGCTTTGGAGCGTCTAGTCCCTCTCCCCGTCCGCCCGCTCAGCACGCCTTGATAGAACATCGCCGAAAGTGCGAGGCTGATCCTTTGGTTCCGGCGGCGCATGACCACCGGGCGGGTACCGCAGAGGTGGATTACGCAAATACTTGATTCTTATAAGCTCTTAGGACAGGATATACGGTCTTGCAGGTATCTACCATTCACTCCGACCCAGCCACTCTGCATAAATCGACCATGGCCAAGTACACCCTCCCGGACCTGCCCTACGCGTACGATGCCCTGCAGCCGTACATCTCGAAGGAGATTATGACCCTGCACCACAAGAACCATCACCAGACGTATGTGACCAACCTCAATGCGGCCGAGGCGAATCTTGCCAGCCTGGCAGGAGACGACATCAAGGAGAAGCTCAAGCTGCAGGCGGCGCTCAGGTTCAATGGCGGAGGTACATGTACCGCGTCTACTTGTCAACTCTCCTTGCTAATCGGCGTTACCAGGGCATATCAACCATTCTCTCTTCTGGAAGAACCTTGCCCCTGCCCAATCGCCTGCTGCCAGGCTCGCTGCAGGACCGCTCAAGGATGCGATCAACCGCGACTTTGGCTCGTTGGAGGCGATGATCAAGGAAGTCAATGGCGCGACTGCTGCCCTTCAAGGCTCCGGCTGGGGCTGGCTCGTACGTCCATGTTCCCATAGATGTGCATGAGATCGTGACTTGTAAGATCAGGGACTTAACACGAAGAGCAAGAAGCTTGAGGTTGTTACTACCCCTAACCAGGACCCGTTGTTGAGTACGGCACGCGTGACGCAGTCGGGTCTGATGCTGATTCTCTGGCTGGTCACAGGCCATGCCGTCATCATTGGGATCGATATCTGGGAGCATGTATGCGGTGAACCTGTAGCTCGTGTGCGTAGAGTGGCTGACGGTTGATTTTACAGGCGTACTACCTCGATTACAAGAATGTGAAAGTGAACGTGCGTGTCGTCTCGCTCGTTTCCCGATCAGACTTATGGCTGATACCGATGCAGTATCTCGATGCCATCTGGCACGTGATGAACTTCCAAGAGGCTGAGGCGCGCTACAAGGCCGCTCTCTGACCGACCCTTCTCCCAGACATAACCCGAGTCTCTGTGTCCAAGCTGTAACGTTCGAATATCAAGATGTCAATAAATTACGCATGTATCCTGGACGTATGACCTGCTGTCAAACTCACTCCCACATCTGAAGAATGGCCTTTCCAACGTTTTGACCCTTGAGCACTTTGACCAGCACCTCGCCAGCATTCTCCAGTCCGATCGTGACGTCCTCCGTATACTTCAGTTTGCCCTCCTCGATCATCTTCGGCACCGTTGCGTAGAACTCGTCCACGTACTGTGACTCCAACGTGGACACGTGAAGGCCTTGCATCCTGAGGAGGGTGGATCAGCAGAATACACCTCGATCCTAATGGCGAGACTCACTTGACCTCATTGTACACCATGTGGAATATGTTCTGCCGCAATGTCAACGCGTGTGCGTGAGTTCAAGCCGTCGACGCACCTTGATCCCCTTTGTGTCCTCTCCATTATAACTTGCTATCTGGCCACAGACGACAATTCGGCCCTTCAGATTCATGTTTTTCAGCGCCACGTCTAACGTCTCGCTACCGACATTATCCCAGTAGATGTCGAGCCCCCCAAACTTCTTGACCTCCTCGGCCGTGGAGGACGTCTTGTAGTTGAACGCTTGATCGATCCCCAACTCTTCACGCAGGAACTTGACCTTTTCATCGGAACCGGTCGAGCCGAGAACTTTGAGACCCCAGGCTTTGGAGAACTGGCAGACCGTCTGCCCGACAACGCCGGCGGCGGTGGAGACGAAGATGCTTTCGCCCTGTCCCTTCCATCAGGTCTTACCTAGAGAGACCGTGGATGGAACGCACCGCCTTTGGATCTCCAATTGACTTCATCCCGTAGTAGGCGGTCTTCCCAGGCATACCCGCCATACCGAGGTATACCGACAAAGGCAAGTCTTCATGGTTGTGTATGACACGCCATAATTTGCCCCGACCTTCGTACTTGGTATGAAGCGAATAATGTTCGAACGCTAAGCACCCTCAGTATCCCTTATTCCCTTCATTCGAGATATACACACGCTGGATTCCGTACAGGATATCACCCTCCTGGAATTCAGGAACTTCGCTCCTGATCACCTCCGATATCCCGAAACCCGCCCACACCTGGCCAACCTTCCAGCAATCGAAAGTGCCCGCATCCATCCGCCCACGCATGTACGGGTCAACTGAGAGGAACTGCGTCTGCGTCAGGAATCCGCCTTTGAGGTCGACATTGTCCGGGTCGATTGTGCGTGACGCGTCATATTGAAAGTTCTTGGCCGGGTCCGGATAGCCTGCTGGGGCAGACACGAAGCGGTAGCAGGGGTTGGGGACGGGTGCCATCGAACAAACTGTTGGCAGCAACAAAGGGAGTGATTAGCCAGCAGCGTCGCGCAGAGGATCGATCGCCTTTATGCCGAATGATGTTTGGAGAGGTGGGGTGGCCCCTACAGTGCTGACAGCACATTCCAATGGCGTATGTGCTGGATCATGCATAACCGTGCTGCCAGCGAGCGCGTACGCAATCCGAATCACGGTGACGACTCGGTCATCCCCTCGACGGACGACTGTCTTTGCGGGCCAAGGCCGAACGCCGGTTCGCAGATGCCCGAGGCACCCGACAGCCGCACTCGTTGTCATTCTGGCAATTTCAACAGGCGGACTGCAAAGGTTTCGCAGAGATATTTCAGGTGCCAAGCTGTCGACAGAGGTGTCTATTGAAAGGAGCCCCATTCGTCTTCCGCTTTGGTCAACAAGATGTGCGGTACGTCGCTGTCGCAGTACTAGTGCGTCTGTCGTTGTACCAAGAATACCGGACTTTTCCGGTATCTTTGCGGTATCTGCCGAACATTGGCCGTCGGCAGGGCGAGCCGAACCCTTACGGTCACACGCTCACGATGCCCATCACGACAAGGGACGATTTTGCTCTTTACGTAACAGATGCTTGCATAGTGAATCTGTTAGACATCACCGATTCAGCAGCAATCTCTGTTAACGTGCTTCATATCACTGCGGCCAATCACACAGGCGGATGCATATGCTTGCACTATGATGTCTGGAACCGTTCAGCGGGATGATGATCCTCATGCATATCGGGGATCTGATCTCTTACATCTTTCTTCGGTTACAAAGTATCTATGGAAATTAAGGCGTCGATGTCGATGGATAATAAGGTATGTATTTCTGTCTGGAAGAAGTGAGGAATGTGATCACATCTGCAGAATCGCCTTCCCGACGTTCTGCCCTTGGAGAACCTTCAGCAGCACCTCGCCGGCATTCTCGAGGCCCACAGTGACATCTTCGGTATACTTGATCTTTCCTTCTGCGACCAGTTTTGGCACGGTTGCGTAAAACTCATCTGCATACTGTTCTTCGTATGTAAAGACGTAAAAGCCTTGCATCCTGTGACGATTCGATCAGATGAGTACATGCAGCTTCATACTTGGTGCTCACCTGACGTCTTTGTAGACCATCTCCCAAGTGTTCTGCTCTGTCGTCAGCCTTCCAAATCTGCGAGCCAGAACTATGTTCCCACCTTAATGCCATACTTCTCCTGGTCATTATATTGCGCGATATGGCCGCAAACCACGATGCGACCTTTCTGTTTCATGCTGAGAAGCGCCAAATCCAGCACCTCGCCTCCGACATTGTCCCAGTAGATGTCAAGCCCGCCGAACTTCCGAACCTCTTGTGCGGTAGAGGCGGTCTTGTAGTTGAACGCGTGGTCGATCCCAATCTCGTCGGTCAGGAACTTGACCTTCTCGTCGGAGCCGGTTGAACCAAGGACCTTCAGGCCCCAAGCTTTGGCAAGCTGGCAAACGGTCTGGCCAACCACGCCCGCCGCTGTGGTCACAAAGATGCTTTCGCCCTGCTGCAGCTCAGCGTCCGACATCGGTTATTGGCGCATGAACGTAACATACCTCCTTCGGCTCCCCAATAGCCTTCAGCCCGTAAAAGCCCGTCTTTCCCGGTAGCCCAGCTACACCAAGATAGACTGACAAAGGTAGGCCCTCAGAGTTTTCCAAGCGGCGGAACATGCGAGCGCGGGATTCTTCAACGCAGTGTACCAGGTTGTAATGCTCAAAAGCTACGACATTTGAGCACATGTTCCTGAAGTGAATCGAGAGGACCAACAATGATATCCGTAGAGGATGTCACCCGGTTGATATTCGGGCATTTCACTGCGAACGACTTCCGAGATGCCGAATCCGTCCCAGATCTGACCGGGCGTCCATTCCATGAACGTGCCCGGGTCCATCCGTCCGCGCATGTACGGGTCGACGGAAAGGAACTTCGTCTTCGTCAGGAAGCCACCGTTGAGGTCAACCGTGTCTGGGTCGATTGTGCGCGAGTCTTCATACTGAAAGTCCTTCGATAGGTCTGGGAACCCTTCGGGGCGGCTGATGAACCGGTAGCAAGGGTTAGGAACTGGCGCCATGTGAGAGACAAGAGTGAGATATATGTTGTAATTGACAGACGCATTCCAAAATGCAGGCACATTTTATACTTGTTGACAGTGGTTGACAGTGGTTGACAGTGGAGAAGTCTGTTGGCGACCCACAGTGCTGCGGCGCTCCCTTGCTGCGGAATACCCTGTTACGGTGGGGACGCCAGCGAGCAAGGCACCGAACTGCGGCGTCGGGCGGGGAAGGCTCGGCCATGTTCTGCGGCGGCGACCAGCCTATCTGCCGGCGCCGCTCGATAGCGGGCACCTGGATTATCTGTTCTGGGTCGCGATGTTCCACTGTACCGTAGTAGAGCTGACGTGCAGAGCAGAATGGAGCCAGTCTGCCATCACGCAAACAGGTCAAAGTCAAAGTGATGGTATGATGATATTAGTTATCTCGATTTGCGAGAAGGATGCAGTATGCCTATGTCTTGGGCACCGGACGTCGGGGACCGAATCATTGTATCGAGTTGAAGCGGAAAGAGTGCCGATTGTGTGATTGCCAATTGCTGCCGATGAGGCTCCGATTCCGCCCGGCGCAACCCTTGTCCGCAAACAGGGTGACACCCACCCCGCGCCATCTGTTCCGCAGCGCGCACCAGAGGTTTGTGCTTGCAGTCAGATGTCCTGTCCAGCGTAACCGACTAATGCCGTTATCTCGTTCTTCTACGCGCATCAGGACCTGCGGTAGGCACAAGACGATGTTGCCAAGTGCAATATGATCTTCAATCCAGTTCTGATTATCGACGTTCCGCTTGCTTCGGGTCTGTTGATGCTGCGGCAATGTTGGAATACGATATCGCCTCTCCGGTTAGCGCGTACGCATACCCGAGAGGCAATCTCTCGACCAGGATTACGTACCGGCAAGGGAACCAAGGCCAAATCGAGGAAGTGCACTCGTTGGTTCAAAGCTGTGTAAGTGGGTTGCGTCTCGGCAGGGCGTACTGGATTGACAGCCCCAACGAGATAGGGCAATCATGGGTTCGGTGAAGTGGCTCGAATACACGCCTCTCAATCGTGCCTGTATCTTGCGCCCTCATTCGCAGTGATCATGATGTCTCCGAGGATTACTCCAATTGGTAAGCCCCCCCGTGAAGGATACACCGCACTCAGGATCCTGGTGGGGCATCCGGACGACCTTGAGGAACCAATCAGAAGGACCAGAGCGCACCATTAATGTTCGACATGTATATGGAATTAGTGGGAACCGTAGTGTGCTCTGGATACTGTGTATGCTATTTGACATCACTGCACTCTTTCGACATCATCCATGCCGGAGTCAAGTTCCAGAGCTTTGCATACCCTCGGATTCAGCCCCTTTCGACGCCCAAGAGCTCAATCTCGAAAACCACCGTAGCATTCGGCAAGACAGCAGGCATGTTGCCCCGTGCTCCAAATGCCTGGCGTCACTCGTCGCATCAGCGCAATGTGCGAAAGGTGTATGATGTCGCAACGCACCAGGTCAGGGGTCATCGTCAACCTCGCCTTCTCGCCCACGCTCATTCTGAGCAAGCCCTCGTCGATGCCTTTGAGGAACTTGCCCACGCCGACCCAGTCGGTAAGCGCAAGATGACGGTCCCTCGAGCTGTCGAACTGAACACCATTTGGATATGTGCCTTTGTGCTTTGAGATCAGTGACGTCTCAACTCCTCTCAAAAGTTCTGCGCACCAACGTAGTGGAAGGTGACCCTCCACAAAGAACAACCACGTTACTGATGCGTAGTATCCGAACGGAACAATGTCTTACCGGGATCCGACAACAGGGAACGTCTGAATACATAGCTCCTCAGCCGAATGCCTCTGTCAGACAATGTGCACCACTCACCTGACCATCGCCGGGCGTAAGCGTGACGATGTCGAGTGGCATCGTAAAGCAAACGGGATCAGGTTACTACGAGCTTGACAGCGAACAGGTGCGACGGTTAGGAGGAAGATGGTAGGTGCGGCGACACACCGGTACGTGAGCACCCCATTTCCTTATATGCAATTTGCGCGGAAGGTTCTGGCGGGGCGGCCTGAGAATCGAAGATGTCATCCTTTCGGGGCAAACCCGCCGTACCCTCAAAGCAGGGCATCAAGGCCGCGGTAACCTGCAATGCTCAGGGGCTCGCTTCTGATAGCAGTATTGAAATCTGCATTTCAATTTGCCTATTCGGTGGGGGACAACGATTTTATCGACGAAGACAAGGAAGGGATGACGTGCCAACGGAATTAGACGAAGCTGCGCCTCCTGCCAACGGGCGCTTCGGGATGATGAGGAAGACCCCCAACGGGCCAACCATATGTATCTTCGGGCCCCCATGACCTATTGCACACCGCACCGCACCGCATGCCCACGCGTATCGCTCTTTCTCTGTCGGCGACCGAGTATTTGGCGAGATCAAATTGAGATCGGGTCGATCAGGGCAACAATAACTGATGCGTCCCGATAAGGGTCTGCAGACGCGCCTCTTACGGAAACTCGCAACATGAACTTCAGGACGGCGAGATTGCAAATTCCATTGTATATGGTTTCCAGTCCATACCGCTGATAGAAAGCCCGACCATAATAGTTCACATTCATGCTGTTATGTCGTCAGCCAAGCTAGACGCCGACGCAAATAATATCGCTGATGGAGCACTGAAGTAGAAGCAATTCCTGACCGCTTCGAGAGGATGGTGAACACTTTCACATTTAGACTTTGATTGTTTCTTGTTCTCCCGATCAGACAGCGACTTCGCGAATACTATTCAGGGACAAGTTAATCAATTGTTCAATACTAACGCCGATATCTAATCACCGTGTCCGCGTGGGCTTGGTTAGAGATAGTAGACCTTCTAAGCTTCTTGAGCGCCTATAAGATCATCCAGCGGCGACTGCAGAGACTTCAAAAGCTCAATGATTGGGTGTAGGTGAATGTGTGAGGCACGGTTAAATAAGACTAAGAAGAGCGTGCAGCAACAATCAACTGGTAACACTTGTGATCAGTGCTTTTTGAACTTACAATTCTATGTGAACCTTCCCCTTTCGCATACTTCTATGAAGGGTACAGTAAGAGCAAGTTCCTCCTAAATAGCAATTAAGATGCGACGAAGTGCTCGGGCGTTCGACCTCATACTCAGAGTATATGGCCGTGTGGAGCGGCAAAGCGGGACACTGCGGGTGGCACGTGAATCTTATGGCACTACTTTGTAACGCAGGTGACTGTGTTACAAAGCAGCATATGGAGTCTCTCAGGTCGTTTGTTAGGATCCTTTGAATCGTTTCTGGGCTGGGATGGGTGAAGCGACGATCATGAATGACCTTTCTGGTTGCCTGAAGCATGGTGCTGCAATTCTATGGCAAAGGCCCGAGACGATCTGTAAGACTGTCAACCCCAGCGCCGGCATTTGAACAGAAATTCATCGCCGTGTACTATGATAAAAGCTCTTTTGGCAACTGCTCCTGCGCGGTCCACTGCACTTTGCAAGCCACGCTTGCGCTTATTGTATCCCGATTTGGATCACCATCACCATGTGCTGAAGAAAAGCATTCTGTAGCAGCCCTGCGAGGGCACGCCATAAACATGTTTTCCTACCGCAGATTATAATATACAAGCTAGACAAGATCTGGGTAGGGATGGACGCAGTCTCAGACTGGACCAAGAAGACCGCGATTGTTGGGTTTTGATTCGGTCCGATCCTCGAAACTGGGACTGGACCGAGGCCTCAACTTTCCAGTTTGAAACCTGATTTTCTTAAGCAGAGAAATGACACAAATCCAGGTGAGTTATGCCCTTGGAATGTCGTGGACGAATGCTTTGAAATCTCATGATGTTTACATAACTCTCGGCAAATGGTCCATTTCCAATTCACTATTGAGCGATGTGCTCGTCCACTTTACAGCTCTCAAAGGACAATGACGCGCGCCAGGATAGTGTTCTCACCCAGACCACCACCAGTGTCGAACCGGCACCAAGGCCAGAACGGACTGAGTTTACACCGAGACCGGCTGACCGCTGAAATGTTGAACCGGTCTGGGAGAGAACCCCACCCGAGCCGAGGCTGTCCCCAGCCGCGGCACAGCATCTCCTGTCGGTGTCGCCCTTTGAACTCTTTTTAGCCCAGAGAAACAATAGAGGTTAAACACCATCATGCTGACCATATCGGCCGCCACCTCCATGACCGCGCGGAGTTCTTAGATTGCATGGGGAAGGGAAGACCACGGGTGAGAAGGCAGGAAGAAGGTCGTCGTTATGTGCGTTAGGTAAAATTTTCGGGCCTGGACGGATCACACGGAGCATCGATAGGGATCCACAGCTCGAGCGCGGTGAGCCGCGGAGGGAGACTGAATTGACCCCGGTTGCTTGTGAAGAAAGGACGCCGAAGTTGGGCCACGAAAGCCACACGATTCAACAAACGCTTACGAGATGCTTCTTCCGTATCCACTACGCTTACGGGTTTATGAACGGGAAAGGGTGCTGTCAGGCCGCGACTTGTTGTATGGGATACTGTAACCCAACGGTAGCGTAAAATATGGGCGAACCTTGGTCCATCTTCCCGTAACCACCAAAACTCGGGGACGCTGATTTCTCACTCTGCGAGGGACGAACTCAAAACAACCTTTCCGTCACAGTGGCACGCGGGGATCGCGTGCACTATATTCAGCTCTCGTATTGGACAGAGGCCTGCAGCCTGTGTAAGGATCTTTGGCCAGCAGCAGGCTTTACGTGGACCGGAAAGGAATTACGTGCAAGACTGCTGCTACTGCCGGGGAGGAATTGCGGACTCACGCACCAGTGGATGTGAGATGTCGTAAGTGGGATGCTGAGGATACCACTGAGGCAAATGATTGTCGAGATCTGCCTATTGCGCTCCGTGTGTTGCGGGACCGCGGGGTCCAGGCATGAGCTTGCATCTGACATGACTTGCTGACCAAGAGATGATGCAAGAGGCGTTGGCTGCCAGAAGGTTATGGAAGCCAGAGTTTCTCCGCGCGGGTTCTTCACTTGTGAACTTGCTGAACAAGTGGCATCTGCCAGTGGATTTAGCAGGACAATCGAATCATGTGGAGCGCGTATCAACCTGATCGCGGCACGTGAACACCCCTCTCGCCAGCCGACAGCCTCTTCTCATCACTGACGTCACCAGACGCACTACGAGATCCTCTCGAGTGGCGCGATTGGGCCATCCACATCCCGCAGCGTGTGGATCTTCTTTCCCCAGAGGACTCCGAGGTCCGCGCTTTCCAAAATCACGCGCCTACTGCCATCCTCAGTATGTCGCACTCCCTCTGCGCGCCTCCTCCAGACTCCAGAGGAGTCCGCCATTGTCGGGCCTGACTGGATTCCAGACTCCGCTGGGCTCCGTGAAATCTGGCGAGGGACAGCGTGTGGTGTGCATGACAAGGGAAGTACAGAACCAGGGCGAGAGATACGCTGGACGACGTGGGACGATGTTAAGCGATGATAAGGGACGGCGCCAGAAGTGTGGCGGGCGAAGTCGGGCTAAAGGGCCCTATGCATGTTGAAAGACGGGCCAGTGTCTGAATAGGCGATCGGGCTGAGAAGCATCGGTCACCGAGGTGGTCCGACACTGACCGTCCGAAGGCGAACCACATGATGGATGCTTGGGGATGCCGTAAGGATGTACTTTGGAAGTCGTGGTCGTGATTTTGGCCGCGACGATTCTTGGATTGTCGACCTGTTCAAAATTGAGCTCCTATCTCTGCTAGCGGCACATGAGTGGGGAATGGAAGCCTGCGTAGACTCACAGACTCTTGACTTGCAGCCCTTCAGCCATTCAGACGCGCATTCAAATCTGCTGAAAGACGACACATCAATTGAATTGCCGATCGGGATGAGAAGTAGGGGTCGCCGAAGCGGGCCATCAGCCTCTCCCCGAAGACGGGCAGGCGAAGGGGCTTGGGATACCGTAAGGTTGCGTAATGCGGAAGCTGGAGTTTCTCCGCGCTGATTCTTGGATTGTATTGAACAATGGCTTTGTCGCGCCGGCTGCACATATCCTCGAATCAGCGCGGGCATGAATGTCAAACGTTTTCAACGTACACAACGCCTTCAGCTGCATCCCTTAGAACATCTGCGCCCAACGCACACCATTGTAACCAATGGCAGCCACCCGCACCACAGAAACGTGGGGACCCGCCTTCCCCAGAGGACACACATCTTCTTTCGATCTCAGATCACGGCCCCCTTACCATACGCGGTATGTCGCAACCCCTCCTCCAGACGCGCGAGGTTTCCGAGAACGTCGGAGGCTGGGTCTTTCACACTCCGCTTGCTCCGGGCTCCGTGAAACGATGGAGCGCGTGCGGGGAAGGCGATGGGGGAAGTGCGGCACCAGGGAAAGGGAGGCGTAGGGAGAGTGAAAGATGAAGACGGCGTGCGGGGGAAGGGGGGCGCTAAAGGGTCTTGCGGATGTTGAGAGACGCCAAGGAGCGTCTGAATCGACCATCGGGGGAAGCGTCGGCGGTTGAGGGGGGACATCCGCCGATGCCGGACGCCCAGACGCGTGTGCTATCGCGTGACATCTGCCCTATGGAGCGCCGAGGCGAGATAGAGCGACGGCGAGCCATTGATGTTCTGCCAGCGGAGCCTAAGGGGTGGGATTAGGCTTGCGAGATGAGGTTTAGGGGCGCTGGGAGAGGAGGGGGGATGCTGCGAGATGTTGGGAGAAGGCAAGGGTCGAAAGGCGGAAAGGGCGAAACGGCGGAAAGGGTCTGGGAGGCTGCAAGGAGTGCGAAACGGGTGTTTTGCTCGATGTCGGGAAGAGCGGGCGCCGAGCGGGTCGGGAAACTGTCCGGGCAGAGGGTCCGGAGAGGGTCTGGGAGGCTCACTCCGAAGATCGGTGCTAGACAAGGCTTGTGAGCTGCGAGAGGAGAACGGGGAGGGAGAGGAGTTGCCTTTGCATAACGCCCGGGCTGGAGCGCAACGAGTCGCTGAGATGCCAGCAAGACGAGCAACAATGGCTCAGAGTCGAGAGAGGAGGTTCAGAGCTGCACATAGATTGCACCATGACCTGCAGCGCATGCTCGGAAGACGCGAAAAAAGACCACGGGAGAATCGTGGCGTCAAAGGGTCTTCGGGCTGAAAGAGACGCGGAGGCGTCTGAATCGACTATCGACTTTTTGGAGTGAGCAGCGAGCCTCGGAGGAACCGTCGGCGACCGAGGGGTGTCCGGCAGGTATGAGCACGGGGTGCAGAGTTGAACGGCCGGGAGAACTCGGGCAGGGGAGGCTCTGGATACCCCACGGAGAGGGTTGGATGCTCCGCGAGTTGGAGGAAGTTGTTGTACGCGTTAGGAGTTGCCAGCGAGCGGAAGAGAGCAGATTAGCCTTTCAATAGCTGGTTCTAGGAGCGTGCACGCGGGGGAGGAGGGGGGAATGCGGGGGAATTGTGACACTGCAAAAGACTGGGGTCATGTGCTCCTCTGCCTGTGAGCCTGGACAATTCGGGCGCCGAGGCGGGGTTGACATCGGCGGTGATGAGCTCGGGGTCTGTTAGGCAGAAGAGAAATAGGAGAGAGGGAGCATGCGCTGCGGGAATTGCGAATGTGTCGAGCATGGGAAGGAGGGAGAAGAGCGCGCTGGGCGGGGCACGAGGGTGTGAGTGAAAGGGTGAGGCACGCCCCGCAGCCAGGGACGTGATTGGCCACCTCCTGCGATTGTAGAGATGCAGATGACGATTTAGATGGCGATTGCACAGATCCAGCGATAGCGGAGAAGGATGTGCCAGCAGAGTAAGCGAGAAGGAAGAATTTATCATTTGATTCTGCGCGTGAATCGTGCGTGCGGGGAAGGAGGAGTTGGGCAGAAACATACGGAGCTTTGAGGGCGACTGCGGTGTTATTTTTTTGGCGGAGGCAGAATGGACGGAGCTTCTCGCGGGAGCAGATCTGATGAGCGGATGAGCCGACAGTCGTAGGGAGCAGCCGTCCCCACCGCAGTTACCCTGTGTGGTCTATTCACTCTCCCTCCCTGTCTTCTCTCTTCTCACGCACTGTAGCATATCTCGCTCGTTCACAGCGTGCACACGGAGGAATAGAAAGGAGCAACAGCAATAGCAAGAGCAGCCATTTGTGTATATATAGCAGCAGGATCGGACGTACACTCGCACCACGCTGAGACATCCCCCGTCCCTCGATTCACCCTCGGTCGACCCTCGCTTCCCCTCTGGCCAAACATGGTAAGTCGCAACTCGCATCCGTAACATCGCAAGCTGATCCCCCGCAGGTGTTCGTAAACAACAAGAAATACGCATGGTGCGTCCTCCCCTCCCCTCTCCCCCCTCGTAGCACGCAGCTGACTCACGCTCTCGGGCGACCAGCGCAACATGCATCAAGGGCCACCGCTCGTCCACATGCGGGCACACAGACCGGCCCCTCTTTGAGATAAAGCGCAAAGGCCGGCCTCAGACGCAATGCGAGCACTGTCGCCGCCTGCGCAAGACCCGCCAAGTCCACGTCCGCTGCGACTGCGCGAGCTTGGACGATATCCCGGATGGGCAAAGGGGTGCGTGATGCTTCCTTATTTGGGCGTGGGGTTGCTGATGCATTGAGGTAGTGCGTGATGGAGAAGTGTCCATGTACCCCAATGGCGTCGCAGACATCCTCAACTCCATCTCCGTCCCAGCACAGTACCCGACCCCAGCACGCAGTAAGCCTTGCTCATGCACGTTCATGAAAGCACTTGCTAACACCCTGCCCGCAGTTGAGAACCTCCTCAACCCCTGCGACTGTAACCGCGGTGGTGCGTGCTACTGCTGCACCCCGCGCCACCCCTCGGGCACGAAACGCAAGCCGCGCCGGCGCTCCCCACAGTCTTCCTCCCCCCTCTCCACCTCCGCGTCCGCCTCAGCCGGCGCAGGTGCCGGGTGTGGTGGGTGCGGCGATACGGAGATGGCGGACGCTGCTGTCGGTGGGATTTTTGCCGCTGCTACGGGGAGCTCGCCGGAGAGCGGAGGGTGCACGGGCTCGGGTAGCGCGGAAGAGGGGTGTGGGCCCACCTGCGGATGCAGGAACTCGGAGGGACAGTGCGGCAAGCCGTGCTGCCGCCCTTCTGCCGCTAGCACGCGGACGAGCAGCACCCCGCGCACCGGCGCTACCCCCCGCTTGGGGACAACACCCCGTGCTAGGACGGCACGGGAACAGAGGGAGGAAAGCGTCACTGGTGAAGCGACCATGTACGCCGAGATGGCACTCGCGGAGCTCAACGGCAGCGCGCGAACGAGCGTCGCCCCTGTCTCCTCGTCGCAATCGACGACTCCCACCCAAACCCGCTCGTCCGCCTCGAGCAGCACCCCTCCCACATCGCTGAGCATCCCCCCTTACGAGCCGTACGTCCCCCCGCACCACGCGGGCGCCCCAACGAGCGCCGCCCAGATCCTAGCGGCCACCGCCGAGCTTATCCGATGCTCCTGCGGGTGGGCCTGCGCCTGCCCCGGCTGTGCGGAACACAACCCGTCCAGCGCGGGGACGGCGTACGACCTCTGCCCCGAGCTGTGCACAAACTGCATCGACTGTGCGGCTGGCGCTTACTCCCTCCCTCACTTCCTCGCCCATCCCTCCCCCCAACCGCAGGAATCGGTCGACGCCTTCCTCGCTCGCCAAGCACTGGCATACGGCCTCCCCCCCGCCCCTCCCTCCCGCGCCGGCGCAGCCCGCCTCTCTTCCTACTCGGGAAGCACATTCGTACTCCCCTTCTCTGCCCTCTCACCCGGCCCTGCGGCCCGCGCGAGTGGCGTGGGGAGCATCAGGAAGCTCTGTTGTGCGGGGGCGTGTGCGTGCGAAGAGGGGAGGTGCGGGTGTGCGGAGGGCTGTGGAGGAGGAGCAGGGGAGGGAGGGTGCGCAGAGGCGGGGCATAACGCCGCTGCTGGGAATGCCGGGAAGCAACCGACAGGGAGCTGCTGCTCGTCCAAGTCCCACCCTCCATCCGCCTCGCCCACTGGCCAGAGCTGGCCCCAGCAACCCCTGCCAACATCCTACATCCGCTACCCCCACTCACCCCAGCAAGCAGCTTCGCCGTTCAGCATGCCCTTCTCCCCACCACAGCACGCGCACGAGCATGTCCCCTTTGGGGCGTTCCAGCAGAGCTTGGCTGCGGCGGGGCTGCAGGGTTTGCCCTCGCAGCCACAGGGAGGGCAAGCGTGGGGTCAATAGCGCCTCCTTCACTCAGCAAGGCGCGCGGGAAGCCAGAGGCGGAAGGAATGGTATGAGAGGAACTGGAATGGTTTTTTGAGACCAGGTTTCCACGAAACGGATTCTGGCTACAAGGATTTCGCAAGGAATGCATGGATCGCAAGGATCGCATGGAATGAAAATTGTACTTTTTATTGTGTAAACTGTGTAGTGTACTCTGTTACGGCCGATACCCTGTTCTCTCGATTGCTTTCTTGTGGGTTGGAGGGGTTGGGTTTCGCTAGTAATCCAACATGATGAGAAACTTTACACTTTGGCTCCCGTGCGCGCTCGGGAAAGGCAACGTTGCTGCGGACCAATTTGCAGAACCGCAGTCAGCTTGACGTACCTCAATTCGATATCCAATATATTGCTCTGAGACAACAGACAGGATTAGAACGGAGTACAATAGGCAACGGGCACAGGATCTCTTTTGTTCGCATGCATGCAGGGTTCGATTATCATGCTTAAATCTGAGCGTACTGATAATAAAAAAGGCAGGGCGGGGTATACGTGCGGCAGAGGGGAGAACATTGGAGAGTCAAGCTGGTCAAAAGGAGCGGCTAGGGTAGGGAAAGAGTCCAGAAGCGTGCGCTGCATTACCCCACTACAACAAGCGCACGCTTCTGCTCGCACAGGGTCTCGGTAAAACGTCCGTTCGTCGCAGGTCTAGGATCCATCAAATATGGCACAAGCTGGGGCCCGCCGCGCTTGTCCGTGCAAGGGACTCGCCAGTATTACATGACGATGGTGGGCGAGGGGATGGAGGAGGAGATGGACTTGTGTGGGAGGACGGAGGCGCCGTTCACGTACAGCTCGTCCTTGATCGTCACGTCGTCGCCGAGCACGGTGATGTTCTCGACGCGGGACCACTTGCCCACGGTTGAGTTCCAGCCGAGGATCGAGCTTTGCACCCACGCGTGGTCCTTGACGCGCGCGTTGGCGAGCAGGACACAGCGCTGCAGGCGCACGCCCTTGCCGACCTTGGCTCCGGGGCCGATGACGACATTGGGGCCGATGAGCGCAGAAGGGTCGACTTCTGCCGTGGGGTCGATGAGCACGTTGCCGCCGTAGATGTAGGAGTTGCCCTCCGGGTAAGTGAGCAGGTTGGACTTTATAGTCGTGAGGTGGGTGAGATACAGGCAGGTGCCGGACAGGTAGTCCTTGGGCTGCCCGACGTCCATCCAGAAGCCGTCCAGCTCGAAAGTGTGGAGCTCGCCAGCCTTGGCCATCTCGGGGAAGATCTCCTGCTCGATCGACGTGGGGCGAAGCTCGATGCGGTCGAGGATCTTGGGGGTGAAGATGTATAAGCCGGCGTTGATTCGGTTGCCGACGAACGTCTGCGGCTTCTCGACGAAGCGGTCGATCTTGGTCGACCCGGGCTGGGAGACGATCACACCGTACTTGGACGGCTCAGCGACCTTGGTGACGAGGATTGTGCCCTCATTGCCGTGCGACTTGTGGAACTCGATGAGCTGCTTGAAGGGGTATGCGCAGGTTACATCGGCGTTGAGGACGAAGAACGGGCTGTCGTCCTTGCCGAGGATGTCACGAGCGAGCGCGAGGGGACCAGCGGTTCCTAATGGCTCAGACTCGACGGAAAAGGTGATCTGCAGGGCGTCAGTCTCAGAGACATTTCAGCCACCGCGCGCGTACCTTGATGTTGTACTGCTCCTCGACCTTCTCGAGCACCTTGACCATGACCTCGGGGCGGTAGTTGACCGCGAGGACAACATCAGTGACACCGGCCTCGACGAGTGCCTATTCGCGTAAGAGTGACGTCAGCCCCGCATTCTGGCCACTTGAGCGCATATATGCGCACCTCAATCTGGTGCAGGATCATCGGCTTGTTGGCAAACTCAACGAGCGGCTTGGGGAGGGTGAGGGTAAGCGGCCGCAGGCGCGTGCCGAAGCCTGCGTGCGTGGTCAGCTTATGCTCGTCCAGGCGGCACTCGACGCGACATACCACCGACGAGGATCAATGCCTGTCAGAGCGGGGTGAGCGGGGTCTGGAAGGGGAGCGCGACGCGGCGCACCTTCATTGTATGCTATGCTATATGCGGGGTGGTATGCAAAGGAGGGGCGGGGGTGAGCTGGCTAAGCAGGGGCAGCGGCGGGGGGGTAAGGGAGATCAAAGAAGAGGCGCTGTGCTCGGTAGGAGCTATATACTGTGCGTGCAGAATGAGGGGCGGCGGGGCAGAAAACGTAGGTGGGAGAGAAGGACACGGAGGCAGATTTAGTGTGCGCCGTAATGGACACCGGTGAGCGTGGCACACCTTCTCGTCTCGCCTCGCCTCGCCCCTGGCGCATCTTCGGAGACAGAAGCGGGGCGAAGACACGAACACGACAACACGTCCACGCGCCCGAGGCAATGCTACCATCGCATCACGTCGTCCTTTCTGCCGGAGGAATATGATCAGCTGCCCCGCTCTGCGGCTAGCGGCCGCCACCTCGATGGACAATGTACGTATCATGTACATTGCGGCAGGCATGTGCCCTGGCCTGTGCAAAGTATCATATCCGCGAAGCTTGTTCAGCAATCATCCCCAATGATTGTTGTGCCCCGACTTTCGACTGAATGCCAATTTCCGCCCAGCGAGATAATCATCATCCTTTCATGCAAACGCTTTACTCAGCACGTTCGCCGACCGGGCCCGAGCATTATTTTCACCGAAACTTGGCGCGTTCGTTCGCACATACATTTTGACCCGAAAAAGGCAGACGTCATGCTTGTGTCACCTGCGCGTCAAGCCCGTTCCCAGCCTGCGTAATTATGCACATCCACAACCACCCTCTCTTCTCTCCTGCAGCTTCTGCTTCTCTCCTCGCGCAACACCATCGCCACAACCCAAGCTCGCTGGTCGATCGCAGGTTCTGAACCGCAACGCATACAGTAAATGCCTCCGTCCTGCACCCTCACGACGAAAGACAACGTGCGTCCCCCGGCGGCAGACGGTCCAGAACGCGACTCTATTTGTTCTGTGGCTCGTGCCTGGGCAGCGGTACACTCCAGAAAGGACTGTACTGTAACCCTGGTCTATTTAGAATGGCCCACAACCATGTTGAAAGACAGCCAGCCCTTGGCATGCCGGCTTCTGCGGCCGGGTCAGCCAGCGGGGCGCCCCGCTGCGGCTGTGTGAGCGATGGAGCGGGCCCGACTCCGACGGCCTGGCATCGTCCTGCTCGCGATGCGCGTTACACAGCAGTGGTGTTCGCTCTAACGTACATCCTGGATCTCTGCTCGTCTCTCTTCTAGCGGTCGATCCTTTCCCCAGTCCAGTACACTAGCAAAAGTCTAGAACAGCACTTCGCGTCTTTCTACTTTGAGAAAGCGGCAACCGACAAAGCAAGAGGACAAAGCAGAGTCCCATTCCCGGCGCACGTGCGAATTGGCCAAGATGACGCACCGCGTCGCACCTTCCTTCCGGCTGAACAGGAAGTTGCGCCCCCGCCGGCTAGACCGGCCTTTGTTATCCTTTCCACCCGCGAGGAACGGACCAGCAAATCACGTTACATTAATTGCACGATAGATGATGGTCGTGCGGGGATACTGTGCCATGCGTTACAAATACAGATGATCTCGTAAACATCGTGCGACACTCTGAAATACCATGCGTAGCACTGCAACCAGGGCGGGGGACTTCCGTCAACCAGCAGGAGTGCATCCCTCTCTAGTCGTCATCGCTCAGCTCAATCTACAATGACGCACATGAATGAGTGCACATAGAGCCAGTTGGAGATCGACTTACCGTTTCCTGCATCTTGCCTCTTGCCTTCGTCGCAGCAGCACGACTGGTCCTCTACGTCGGCGCAAAGCTGAGCTGGGACTGTGCCACCGGTTTCGCCCCTTTCTTCGCTTGCGCAGGCGCCTTCTTCGCTGCAGGCGTCTTCTTTGCCGGCGCACTAGAACAACGGAAATGAGTAATTGATAACGGAGACTCTGGATCGCCGGGAACGCACTCCCATATCGAGGCGCGCGACGTCGTCGCCTTCTTCGGTTTAGCCTTCGGCGCCTCCTCTTCCTCTTCCAGCTCGCTTTCTTGCACGAATTCTTGCTCCATATCTTCATCCGAGTCCTCGAACTGAGCATGGAGATAAGGCCATCTACCCAGATCGACGACAAGGATGCGACGTACCAGCTTCTCAATCTTAGACTTGGCCTTGCTCTTCCCCGCGCTGGCGATCTTCTTGCCCGTGGAGGCAGGTGTGGCTCGTCCTTTGCCTTTTGCAGCCGTCCTCGGAGGTTCGTCGTCTTCGAAGTCATCGTCACCGGCACCATTCATTGAGTCGTCCGACTCTTCCACCACAGCTTTGGATTTGGCATTTCCATTCCGGATCGGCTGCCGCAAAGCTGGTCAGAATCCGAATAGCCGAGGCCCTGATAAGACCTCACCTTAGTAGTGGCAATCTTCCTGACCTCTTCCTCTTCCTCCTCGTCCTCTTCCTCTTCCTCAGCTCGCTCCTTATCAAAGCGTTTCTCCTCCAAGTCTTTCATGCGCTCGAACTGATCGTTATGTGAGCCGCAGAACAACCGAACGGAGAACCTTGCCTACCTGTTCCTGCAGTATAGTCTCGTTATCCACGTTCACACCTTTGCTCTTCGCAATCTCATTATGCATCTTCTTCAGTGTTTTCTGCACGAATCTAGGAACAGCGCTTAAGCATCCTCAGATAAGATTGCGGCGCAGAGGCTTACTCGGAAATCGAATGCGTATCGTCCTTATCGACATAGTTCATGACTGCATTGCTCATCCCGTTCTCCGCCAGCAGCTCCAAGCTCTGAGCCTTCAGATATTCGTTGACTAGAGCAGAGACACGGATCCGACTGAACTTCTCTGCATTCGGCAGGTCCGGATCGATCAAGTCGTCCAGATCTGGTGCTTCTGCGACAGTCTTCTTGGCCGCTGACGATCACAATGAGCCATCAGCTTGGCGTCGCAATCTGTGCAGCTTACCAGCTTGTTTTTGCCGATTGAACACCAGCATATCCTTCGGGTTCGCCACCTTCCCGGTGAACTCCTGCCCAAAGCGGATCGGGTTAGACATGCCCGGTACACCAGTAGTGTCCACCCTCAGCCGAACAAGAGGCAGCATCGCTTCCAGAGGCTGTTCTCCTCGCTCAACAGCTCTGCGATTCTTTTCTTCTCGCTCGCGGTTCGCGCGGGTTATGAGAGCAACGGCTCTCTTTTTGAGGAACTTGTTGATTCCTGCTTGGTCGTCTACTTCGATCCCTTGCTCTTTGAGGTCGTCCAGGAGAGCGACGGTTTCCATTACGAACGGCCGAACTGTCCGAAGCTCCAGCGGGGTGAGCTCGAACTTCCCATCCAGAATCTCAACCAGCGCGACGTATCTAGAGGGATCTGAATATCAGTCGATCGAAAGTTATACGGCAACTCACTTTGTTAGTGACTCGCCTTCTGCGAGGGATGTAGCCACTGAGGAACCGGGCTGTGTGATCAGATATGGCTTGCCGGCCACCGGTTCAGGGATGATCCTGCAGTCGTGCTCATGTCCCCAGACTACCAGATCAACTCGCTCATCAAACATGGTCTCCGGTACAGACTCTTGCGGGCCGTGCTTAACCCTATTGCCCAGATGAGACAAACTCAACCAGAAATGCGGTATATGCGCACCGATTTTGGTGGATCAGCAGCATGTTGAACCACTGCCTGTCGTCCTCCGGCATGTACATCCTCACACGGTTGCTTCGCAGCTCGTAGTGCATCCGAGTATCCTTCACGTTCCCGATTCCGTAGATCGCCAGATGGCTGGATCCTTTGCGCAGGAGGACCGGCTTGACCAGGAGACCTTCCGTCTCTGCCGACTCGTCCGCGTGAGGCAGGTCCGACTTGCCAATGTAGTTGATCAATCCTGTGGCAGAGAGCAGGTCCATAGCAGATAAGGCACCAGCCTGTCCAGATTGTCAGTCAAGTATCTTGCCCCTAGCCAGGGACATACAGGACCAGTCCCTTGTGGATCATCGTGGTTCCCGTGTATTGAGAACACCGGTATCCCCACATTCAAGTTCGGGTCCTCCGAGTTGATGCCCGGAAACCTGCCCGTCCCATGAGCATGTAAGCAACCTGCGGCTGTCGCGAAGACTCACGAGTAGCCGTCCGCCTTACCCTCATCCGGGTCGCTCAGCAGCTCAAACTCGACCGGCTTGCTACCCATCGTGTACTCCCGGAGGAGGGCGATCGTCTGGTACAGCACGTCCCTGCTCGGCCTGTTCTCGTGGAACAGGTCCCCAGAGAGAACGATCATGTCCACCTAGCTTGTCGTGAGCTGTATGCGCATCGAGTAATGAGAGAGAGCTCACCTCATTCTTGACAGCTAGCTGCAGGATCTCCTTGAACGTATTGATGCTGTCCTGACCACGGATCGGGTCGCGCTCATTGTACCCGATGTGGTTATCGGTAGCGAGCAGGATGCGGAACGTGTCCTCAGGACCTACACAGGCGGTCAGAAACGTCTACCCTGCAAGCGTGATGGCTAGTACGCACGGTTATGGGGTATTGCGGCTGCCGGCACCTCAGGCGCACTATGAAACAGTTAGAACTAATATATGTACTATGCCGACAGCTTACAGTGATGAAGCCATATTGCAACACTCTGCAGGTAAAGGTACGGCAGTCCTCGAGAAGGTCACCGCGAATATATGACTGGAACGCGTCTTGCTCGACGCGCTTGATCGACGGGTCCCGATCACACCCTGGTACGACCCTTGCCTCCTCACCTGCACCCACCACCCTCCATATCTACCACTGCACGCTATGACCCAGCTGACGCCTCTCGAAGCCTTCCACGCCTATCCATTCGACTCGGACCGCGACTTCCAGGTGCGTCCCTACACCCTAAACACGCCTCTAAGCTAACACTGCGCAGGGCGGTCTGCAATCCATCCTGGACAGTGCCCCGCCGACCGCCGACCGCGTCGCCATAGAAGCGAATGCCAAGCGCTTTTACTTCTCGCGAAGGACTGGGATCCCCCTCTCCGCCTCCGACCTCTCCTCCCAGCCCTCATCGCCGTCGGGAGACGCACAACCCCTGGTGGACGACGACACCGAGATCCATGAGGCGGCCCCGCCCTCCGTGGACGGCGCTCCTTACCCGCCTACGTTCGCCCAGCTCGCAGAGCTCATCCAGATGGACCGCATGCACTTGATCCCGAATAATGAGATTGTCCCCAATACTGTCCTCGTATGTCTGTTTCTCCTTTTTATTCGCCGACGCAGTGCTTATGTGCATTCAGGAGGGCCATGCGAGCGAGAGCACCCTCCCGGCGCCACGCAAGCCATGGGAGACGACCGCACCAGCACAAGAACCATCACAATCCCAAAATGTCCCGCAATAATAATACCAATTCCATATGCACACATGTACCATTACACTCCGTCACCTGGTATATATACTCCCTAACTGCACCTGAAGAACGACACTTGAACGCTAACGCTGGAACGGATTCGTGCTCTGCCGGGGCATCATCCCGCTCGCAAACGCGCCGAGGTTGCCCTGCCCCTCTTGCGCCTGCGCTTGAGGTTGACCAAATGGACTCGCAGACATCTGGCTGAATGGGCTTGGCGGGGCGTAGGTCGGCGTCCCTGCGTAGGCTGGCTGCTGCATCTGCTGGAAGGGAGAGGAAGATTGTTGCGAGAAGGGCGAGGTGGAGGGCTGCTGGAACTGCCCTTGCTGGAAGGGGGAGGTGGAGGATCCCGCCCCGTACGCGGCGGAGAATGGCGAGGTCCCGGGCGGGAACCCTGTCGGTGAGGGTTGCTGAAGGAAGTTATTGGACGGCGATGGGGAGAGGTAGGAAGCAGACTGAGGAGAGGGGTTGAAGTAGCCTGTCGCTTGCGATTGGAGGGGTATGGAAATTGGTGCTACACTTGCTGCATTTGCCTGGAAGGGGGAGGGGTAGCCGGTCGGGGACGTCGCTTGCAAGAATGCATTCTGTTGTGCTTGTTGTTGCTGTTGCGCGAAGAATGGGTTCATTCCCGTGGGCTGCATGGAAATCGTCGGCGTGCCCAACGCGCCTGGTGTAGTAACAGGCAGGGAGACGCTCCTTGAAGGGCTTCTGGGCATCCCATTGAACGCAGAGGGATATTGCAGTGTCCCCGACTGCATCGCATTAAAGGGGTTCCCCGGCCCAGGCGGCATAGACATCGACTGCCCCATCGGGGTCGGCAACGGTGAGCCCGTCTGGAGGGCCATCATCTCCCCGTACAGCGGGCTCGTGGGAGGCAGCGCGGACGGCGTGGGCGGCTGCATAGGCCGCTGCTGCGGCATCCGGGGCGGGAGCTGGATCTGCTGTTGGCGGAACTGGGGTGGGAGTTGCTGCTGCTGCGGGAACTGGGGGACTTGCGCGCGGGGGGAAGGGGACGGTTGGAAGCCAGGCCGGCTGGGGGAGAACGGCGGTTGCTGAGGGGAGAACGCGGGCATCCGTGCGGGGCTCTCGTTTGCCGGCACCGGCGGTGGACTTGGCTTGCTCGCCAGGATCGCGGGGAGGGGCGCTGTCCTGCTCCTTGGCACCCTCTCTCCCCTCTCCTTCGGCTCCTTCGGTGGGGGAGGCGGCAGCAGTCCATTCAGCTTCTTCGCCTCTACCGCTGCTGCTGACCCGGGCGGTGCGACAAACTTCTTGTACTCGTACTTTGAGCGGATGTACTTCTCCAGCTCGCTGTCCCGCTCCGTGTCCTCCATGTTTGTGGGCGGAGGGTTGCGCCGCTCGTCGGGGTTAAAATACGCGTTCGACTTGATGTTGCCCATGTTCTTGATGCTCTGCACGAAGCGTCAGTTCGCACATACCAAGCGAGACGGAGTGGAACGCACATCAACCTGCTCACGCGTCCAGCTATCCAGCGTCAAGCTCTTCCTGCGCATACATTCAGCACCTCCACCCTCACCAACCGCACCCCACGCACACTTTGGTAACATGCGTCCCAATCTTCCTGTGCACGCTCGCACACTGCACGCAAAGAAAAATCCCGAGGTTCCAGGACGCCCAGCGCGGATAACGCGCCTTGCAGTCGGCGCATATATCTGCGTGACGGGCGTAAGTGCATTAGCAATCAGCCTGAGCGGGCGGACGCGTACCGTTCCCGGGCTGCTGTGCGAGCTCGAGCAGGATGCGCTGATGTCGCTCCGCAGTGACCTTGCTAATCCCGCTCATGGTGGTATACAACAGGTCCTTGAAATAAAGAAGAGTCCAATAAGAAACAAAAGGGTGCGGGCCAGCGACCCTGCCCGTCGACTCGCTTGTGCGTGCCTGCCGGAGATGACCCCGGACGCGCTTCGGCGGCTAATTCAGTCAGGGACCGCTCGGAGTTATGCCGGAGCCGCGGCCGGGGAGGGCGCCCGGCATTCATCGTCGTCATTGCTCGGAGGAACCGATCCCACAGTTTGGGCAGCGAACAGTGCCTCACCGTCTCGTTTTACACTCGTCTGACCTTATTATCTGCTTCAACCTCATGCGGTAGAGGCTCGCTTCCCCCCTTCATCATGAACCTTCTCGCTGCAGCAAGAAGACCATCAGCCTCACTACGCTCCTTGGCTCGTGCTTCTTCAAAACGCCCTGGTCCCTCATTACATCAGCGATATGCATCTTCAGCGCCTGCACCACGCCGCACACGACGCAGATTATTGTACACTCTCGGTGGCATAGGAGTCGCGAGCGCTGCTGTTGTGACGGTCGACAACCTGTACTACCAGCAGAGTCTAGGCAGGACGGGCAGAGCATTCTTCTATGGGTATGCTCCATCACTTTCTCCATCGAGTGAAAAGCTGACCCCTTCTTAGCGCCCTCATCGCGCTCGACTACAAGATCAATTTCAACCCCAACAACGTCGACCACATCGAAGCCCTACACGAGCGCGTCGCACAGCGGCTGCACTACGTGTGCACCAAGAACGGCGGCGGGTTCATCAAGCTCGGCCAGTCGCTCGCCATCCAGGCCGCCGTCCTCCCCAAGCCGTACCGCGAGGCCTTCGCGACCATCTTTGACGCTGCGCCGCAGATACCGTATGAGGACGTGGTGAGAGTGTTCAAGAAAGAGTTTGGAGTGGACCCGGAGGACGCATTCGAGGTGTTTGAGAGGAAGGCGATTGCGAGCGCGAGCATTGCGCAAGTGCACAAGGCGAAGCTGAAGGAGACTGGGGAATGGGTGGCGGTCAAGGTGCGTCCTTCACCACGCTTAGTGAAGTAAATGAGGCTGATCTATTTCCCAGGTCCAAAAGCCCGCAATACCAGTACAGATCGAGTGGGATCTCTTCTCGTATCGCTCGCTATTGTACGTCTACGAAAAGCTCTTCGACATTCCATGTTATTTCATCGCTGATTGTAAGCATTCCCTCCGCCCTGAACCCCACTCTTCTGACCAAGACCAGATGTAACGGACAACATCCGCAAAGAGACCGACTTTGCGAACGAAGCGCGCAACGCCGAGAAGACGCGCGCCTTCGTCCTCGCCGAGCCCAGCCTCCGGGACAAAGTGATCGTCCCGCGTGTGATCCCCAAGTGGACAAGCAAGCGCGTCATGACGGCAGAGTTCTTCGAGGGGTCCAAACTGACGGACAAGGTTAAGCTGGCGGAGTGGAATATCCCGGCCAAGGAGGCAATGGATATTGCCTTGAATACGTTCTCAGCGATGATCTTCTCGTGGGGCTGGGTGCAGTAAGTACCATGATCTGCCTACTAACGGTGCATGACTGAGCTCGAGCGTTAGCTGCGACCCGCATCCGGGCAACGTGCTGGTACGGAGAGATCCCTTGCACCCGAGTCGCCCGCAGATCGTAAGACATCACCTCAAACAGCCCGAGCTTCAGTGACTAACAAGGATCCAGATCCTTCTTGATCACGGCCTGTACATCCCGCTCCCCGAGAAGTTCAGACACGAATACAGCCTCCTCTGGCGATCATTGTTCGCGATGGACACGCAGACAGTTGAGGAGATTGCGAAAGCGTGGGGATTCGGCAACTCGGATATGTTCGGTATGCTGGCCCGGCATCGTCCAGTTGTCATTCTACTCACCAGCGTGAATCAGCATCTGCGACCCTCTTACGCCCCACACGCCTAAAGCGGAACAAGCCGGAGAAGAAGGAGGACGACCAGCCAAGCGCGATGGACCGGTTCGAGCAGGAACGGAGCGTAAAAGTGCTGTTCAAGACGATGCTGCAGAACGAACAGGTGATTTCCTACGAGCCAAGACGCATACATGCGCGCTAACTCGATGCCAGCTCATACCACGCGAAATCATCTTCATCACTCGATGTATGCGCATGATGCAAGCGAACAATCAGGCGCTCGGCTCGCCCTCAAACAGGATCAACATCCTCGCTCACTGGGCGGTCACCGGCCTTGCCAACAACCCACAAACCAAGACACCCCATCTGGCTTCCCTTCGCTCGCTAGTGTTCACCCCCGAGGCGCTGATGGGATGGGTCAGGCGGAGTCTGCAAGTGTGGATGTTCCGCTTGACAGTGTTCTTGATAGACTTTACCTTCCTGTTGACGAAGATCAGGCAATGGTTTGTCCAAGACCAAGGGTTCGAGGAGATGCTGCAGAAGCAGCTGACGGGGATGGCGAGAGACGAGCTGGGTATCGAGTTGGACGAAGATGCATTCTCTGGATGAGACCCACACCCTAGACCGATTGAAGCATGACCGCTGTTATTATAATGTTTATCATAATGATAATGCAGCCTTGACACCCTAGTAAATGCATGAATGATAGAAGCTTTGGCTGTGAGTGACGTTGTATGGTAATGAGTGTTCGTATTGTCGCCAGACAAGATGCCAAAGAAAGCTAAGCAGACATGTCACGACAGTCTTCCTCCCGTTACTTCAAACCTCCGTCATGAAGATGGCCCATGCTCTCCACGCTATCAAACGGGCTGTCTGCGAATGTGTATTACACGAGTCGTGTTGTACATGTATGTGATACAGTGTAGTGAAGTATCCTCTCTGAGCCTACAACCTCGCCACGCAACACGAATGAAGAAACTAAGCAGACACCGACGAGCAGCCAACGTTGATCAACCCATTCTCCATCTTCTGCGACCCCTTGCAGCACACTTGGTTCGTCGAGCATTGACCTCCGCTTTCCAGGAGGCTGGCGATCGGCGAGCACCCGAGGCCCATGTACGAGTCTTGATCGGGCAGTAGAGATGTGGGAAGGGAGAGCAGGCCGGTGAGGGCTGATGCGGACGCGGACGAGTGCGAGACGAGCGAGTCGCAGCAGTACTGGCCGGTGACGTTGCAGTCGCCGACGGTGTTGTCTTGTCGGCGCGAGAGGTCACCTCCCAGGCCCCCGAGGTCTAGTGCTGCGTCGGCATCGGCTGTTTCAAAGTGCATATAGGTACTGTTGTGAGTCTTACAGTAGAAACGACATACGGATAAGGGTTGAGAGACCCCCGAGGGTTCCGTCTGAGTCAGCTGGATCACCCTGCATATAGCCAGGTCCGAGGATTACAGTATAAGCCACGTACGAGAAGGGGCTTCCTGTGCGGCAGGAGCGTTCTGTGAAGGACGGGCTGGCAGAGCGAGTGCGGATGCGGCGAAGAAGACGGCAGAGAGGATGGTGAAGGAGCGCATGGTTATTAGACGAATGGTAGAGTATATGCGTGTACGGAGATGATGGTGGTGGAGACGAAAGCTGGGGGACGAGAGACTGCCAAGAAATCCGGTCTTATACGCCCGTGTGATATCTCAAAGAGCACCGAGAGACGCACGGACCACGTGCGGGAGCCGAGCGTTGTCCGAAATGGGAAAGAGTGAGACCAGAATGAATCAGAAGCACCCTCGTCACATCACTCGCCGAACCAGCGAGACCAACGTCACACTTTCAGAAATCGGTTTTTGTTGAATTTTCTTGAAGCATTCAATGAGAAGAAGCTGGAAAGAGAACAATTTGACAGTTATGTTGTTGTTGGAGAGCCACCGTCTAGAGATTCAAAGGCAAAGCATAATGCCCGACACACGTGCAAGGCAATCAACTGGTTTCGAGCGCATAGCCCAATGAATCATAACATCCGTTCTAACAACAGAGGAAACGCCAGCCATTGTGGACTCTGCGGCACGCTGAAGCAGCGGCAATGACGATGAGAGGAGCAGAGGGCCGCCGTAACGCGTAATGAGCTCATGTTATCACACAAACAGTCAATAGCGGAACCACAATGGACCTTATTTTTGGCCCTTGCAAGGTGGCTTCGGCAGCGCCACACACGCATAGCATCCCTATCCGGCGCAACCCTGGACCCCTCAGGTTCCCCTCTTCTCTCCTTCTTCCTCCCTCTCCTCCTGACTCCTGCTCAAAGCGGCTCCTAAAGCCCGCAGAATACGCCATATTTCATGCCCCCAGCGCCGACAAAGCCACCGCCGACCCCATACAACCTCCGGTCGCGCCGTCCGACATCGCTCGATACGCGCTCGACCGTTGCCCCGGCCAGAGCTCCAAGTCCGACTCTTACTCGCAGGCGGTCACGACCTGCGTTGCTCAGACAGGCTTCGTCGACGTCGTCGAGTGGAACTGCAGCGATGAGCGCTACCTCGAGAAGTACGAATGGGCAGAGGAGGAGAAAAGGATCTGGAGCAAAGAGCAATGGAACGGCTGTTCCGAACGGAGTTGCTGCACCGCTAGAGGAGGAAAATCCTGCATCTTCAGATGCGCCACCCACAGTCGGCATCGACGCTCCTCGACCCCGCAAGAGTGCGCCGCAGAAACCACCCCTCCGGAAACGCAGAAATTCGCTATCGATAGAACATTGGCGAACGCTCAACCTCGAACTGCCGCGCAAGACCCTCCACTCCTCGATAGGGCCCCTCACGCTCATGCTATACCTATTCTGGCCACTAGATCAACCTGTCACACCAATCATTCAGATCGTCTTCGCAATAATGTGCATCATCCTCCTGGGCGACTTTCTGCGATTCCAGATCCCGTGGGCACAGGAGATTTGGGTCAAGTACCTCGGCAAGTTCATGCGGGAGAGCGAGAAGACGAAGATCAATGGGACGGTGTGGTATTGCTTGGGAGCTATTATACCCTTGCAGTTCTATCCAAGGGATATCGCAGTCGCCAGCATTCTCATGTACGTCATCGCGTTGGTTTTTTGAAAAGCTTATTGACAATGAGATTGCAGATTGTCATGGTGTGACACCGCTGCGTCCGTCTTCGGACGGCTTATCAGCTCGTCCCGCCGTCTATCACCCTATAGCCCGCTCCTCCCCAACCCTCTATTCGGCTACATACCCATTGCGCGGAAGAAGAGCCTGGGCGGCACGCTTGCGGGCGGGCTCGTAGGCGCTTGCATCGCATTAGGCATGTTTGGGCCTGGATGGGGCTGCGTGTGTGTCGGTCTCATCGCTGGATTGGCAGAGGCTGTAGGCAAGTCATATGTTTTGTTCCTCTTAGTAACCACGTACTAACGCTGCTGCTGCAGACGTTGGTGGACTAGACGATAACCTGACTCTTCCTGTCCTCAGCGGTGCGATGATGTGGTTGTTGCGGATCACGACTGGCTTAGTATGAGGTGCAGGACGGCATATGACGATGTTTCAATGAGTCTATACTGTATGACAGGCTCTATCTATACCAAGCCGTACACGTCGCTTGATGTCACGACTCATAGATTTCATTATTTTACTCGATGGAGATGTTGTGTAGTGTAGCCCGATATCAGACAATGTGACGCGTGCTCGTTGGACGTCATTTGCAGACGCGCCAGAAAGTGCCAGACGCGTCCACAAGAGCGCCCGTCCAAAAGGCGATGTCGCAGCACTATCCCGCTGCTTTATAGCTCGTCCTACAACACCAATCCTTCTCACCACGACGCTTTACTGTCTTTGTCACAATGTTCGGTTGCTGCGTTGCTGGCCGATTAGTACAAACCGATCTCGTTCAGATTGACAGCACCCACTGCGTGTTCAACATTCCATCCGCCTCGACCGTCAACCATGTCTGCGTCTTCCTAACAGGCCAGAGTACGTCCCTTTACCTCATTCATGCCATTGTTCACTGAGCAGTCTGGAGAGTAGCTCCTTTCCCAGATGGATGGGCCGCAACGGTACATTGGAATTGGCCGGGAAGAGGATTTCAACTGCTCGGAATGTCCGCATGACTTTGTTCTCCCGCCTCCTTCATCGGATCTGACTCATAGCGCAGGCTATCCAACCAGAAGCCGTCCGCAATATTTCGATTGAGAGGTATCCTACCCGGACAATCTACCCAAGGCGACGGTGATATGGGCATGGATGATGAGACAGGGGTGTCTGCTGCAAGCAACTCGTCGTCAGCGGACACGGCACAAATTGGCATCTCAATGGAGCCAATCGACCAAGTCCAGGAACAGGTCGTCTCGCTCTCTTCTAATTCCAGATCTTTGGTCCCTGTCCGACCACCAGCACCACCGCCGACAACATCAGATCCTGTTTATCTCACAGGCCTCATCCTGAAAAACCTGTTCAATTACCTCACATCGTTCACACATGACAACACACTTAATCCCAACAATACGGTTCAGATTGGGATGATACAGAAATGGTATGATAGTCTCATGCACAAGCTGAAAGTAGGAGGGACAGGTTTCCTTGAGCGACAGGATTAAATGGATTGGTTGTGACACAACGGGGTATATGATTACGTTCTCTATGTCATAAGTGTAGCTCATCGCCTCACGCTGGGCGAGGTGGGCAATCTCCAGTAGTCGTGTTCCACTCCGTCCCAGGAGGGATGGTCCAATCACCTTTACAAGCCCATGACCAATCCGTTTCCTGCAGCACCTGCTTCTCCGCAGCCACAAAGATATCGACAGGGCACATGCCGTCCTTCTGATAAGGGCATTCTCCAAGACCTTCAAGAGGGACGACGCCGTCATTGAGGATGATTCGAATTTGCGGATCCGGAGTTGCGTCGCATGCAAGAACTTGGAACTGCACGTTGGTACCAAACGGAACAACTTGCGAAGCAATGAAGGAGCGCGTTTCAGGGATGTGATCTCCTGGCGGAGGACCAGTCGTGGTGAATGAGGACAAATTCAAAGCGGTAAGGACTACCTCAGGGGTCAGCTTGACTGGAGTTAAGAAGCGGAGATATTCCTACTATTGAGTACCACCGTCTCATGGGTTGCATCCACATAAAGACTGTTTCCGAGCGGGAACGTGATGGGATTGTCGTCCAAAGTGCTGTTGGTGGTCGAATCGTGCGTGGTAATTGGGGTGCTCGTCAACCGCGCTACCAGCTCCTTGACATAGCCCAGGCCGAGGCCACGCGCTGTAGGAGAGCCCCATCCAGAGTCGTACCAGAAGTAGATGTCCCAAGCGTATTCGAAACCTTCCCATTCCTCCTGCGTAAACAGACCGCAGAAAGCAGAGTACCCAAGAGCAACAGTCTCATATGCGCAAGTCTGAAGAGAAGTGCATCAGATCCATGCGACTTTAGTATCCGGGTCAGGGGCATGCGTACCGTCTGCATTGTGAAGACATCTGCATAAGTGAGCTCAAAGCCTTCCAGCATGTTTTGGATCCTCGGCAGCGTATCCTTCAAATATTTCGGAATCCAAACCTTGAGGACAGGGTTCTGTCGGTACGCTTTCGTGGCATTGAAGGAGTTCGGGCATCTAGGATGTCGCATGAGAATCTGGAACCATTCAGAGCTGCAGTGGCTTGAACGTACGTATAGTATGGTGACAGCGTGTTGTTGAAACCGTGTGCCTCAACCGTGATACTGGCCAAGTATTGCTCCTTAGCTCGCTCGCCAAAGAATCCCAGTGCAAAGTTCTCGGCGGACGATCGCATCCGATCTCTGAAAGGCCACATTAGCAATACGTCGGATGTAAATGAAAAACTGGACGCACTGTGATTCCGTTCGGAATACGGGCAGCGTCTGACTCTCCGTGAAGTTCTGTAGTCCTGAGTCAGCACTCAAGTGGAGGACGTGGTTTGAGTAGAACGTACGTTCAACAAGAATCCATACTTTATCCGTATATCAACACCGAGTTTGACTGAGGTATAGATTAGATAAACGGGAAGGGAGAGAGAAGTTTTGGGCACGCACACATCTGCTCTCGGCCAAATGGCGTCAAGATATCTGCTCCAAGTCTCCAAACCCAGTCATTCAGGAAATCCAGCTCTCCTGACGCTGACCAATTCTTCCCTGCCACAACGGCATCATGCAGTCGTCCGGCTAAACCAGCGGGTCCGACGGATTTGTCGGGCGAGGTTGCTGCTCACCAGTAAGGACGAGGTCACGATCAAGGCAGCGCTGGGGGGACTCACTGGGATACCTTGCGCCATGACGATGTAAGAAGTGCAGAGCGGTGACACGACAGCCATCTGGTACTAAAGGAGAGGAGTCGAGGCCAAAGGACGGTACGGAATACCAAGGCGAGAGATTGCCCCAGTACTTGAAGATATCGAAGTCTTCGGATGCTGGCTTGGGGAGGCTGGCGGGACCCATGAGATGATCAGGGTGAGCCTGCATCGGATAGGATGCGGCAGTCGCTATCAACCCCGCCTCCGCTCCTGTAGGTGTCGGTCCCGCCGGTCCATTGTTGGTGGGAAAGAGAGAAGTGACCAAATTCGAAGGGTTGGTTATGGGTCTTGTTGCTGCGAGGGTCGATCCTGCGTAGGGAGCGGCGGGTCGGAAAGCCGCTGGGCTAGGCGCACCGTCCTCTGATTCCATGCTGCTGAACGAGACAATCCCGTATGCCAGTGCACAGAACCCCAGGACTGCAACGCACATCAAGCCTGTCCAGCGTATGCAGGCGGGCCATCGACGTTCAGGTGTTGCGTATGATGGCGGTCGCTCTTCGACAATCTCGAGCTCCGTTTTGGACAGAAGGGTCTCGACCTCGTTGGCGGAAACGTCGTGATCATGATCGTCACCATAGCCCTGCTCTGCTTTGGACAGATCCGGCTCATAGCGCTCCTCGTCTGCCTTGCTGTTCGGGGACGTGGGTGACATGATGGTGAGGGCGAAGGGGTCGAAGCCTCCTGCGGACGCTAGTCCCTGAATGTAGGGCCCTCGCACACGTCAGCGACCCTGGCCGTCGGCCCTTAAGAAGCTAGATTTGCCCTAAACGCCCAACAATACTATAATTCATTATCGACCCTACGGAGTAACTACACAGAGTTATGCAAGACAGTGACTTGGACCCAATCGCTTTTGTATTCTTTGCCTTCTATGCGGACAAGGGGTAAGAGTAGCGGCCCGTCAGGACCGACGTGATTATACCCGCATCCTGGAGCTTCTCCGTAAGATCGAACAGCATATAATCGCAGTTCTTGCCTGCCACGATGGAGATGGTGACAGGCAGGAAGTCCTGGACGCCAGATATGGTTGAGTTGTAAGGAGCCTGTCCAACTGTTCAAAGGTTCAGCCACATTGTGTGTCAACCCCGTTACAACTGATACTCACGAGGAACGACGATCTCGGGCAGACCAGCCAGGTTGGAGATACGGCCCGAGCTGAACCCAGAGGGGATTCCGGGAGCACTGCGGTACGCGTTCCTGTACGTGGTGCGGGCGGCGCTCTGAGGATACAAAAGCAGGGACTTAGTGCACGTGTTCGGATCAGGGACCACGAGGTTGTTGATCGTCCAATTGGTGAAGAACGCCTGCTTGGCCAGCTCGTTGTCGTAGGCGGCACCGCCCTGGCTTACGGCAAAGCCCCAACGGCTGATAGGTACAGGGTCAGCGAAAGGCAGGCCTTGGCCAGGATTGGCGGCCTGATAGGCATCGTAGAATGGCGTCGTCCAGTTCATGAACTGATCGTAGCCAATGATCTAAACAAACATCCTTCAGTCTACAGTGGGCAAGAGTTAATGGTGTCCATACGATTGGATAGGTGGTGTTCATGTAGAGACTTAAAGTCTGGTTGAGCTCAGGCAAAGCAGTCGCATTCCAGACTTGATCGAGGGTCGTGTTGGAGATGGTTGCACCAAGGAAGTCTTGGAGCTTGGAGATGAAGGAAGCGAAGATGGGTTGAGCCACAGCAGTTGAGGGCCAGTAGTCGGCGGGCACAAGCAGATTCTGCGCCGTACATTAGACAAAGGTTCAATCCGTGTATCAACGACCAAAACATACCGTGGGGAAGGATGGGAAGCTGCTGAAGCGATCACCATACCAAGCCTTGCCGAATGCGCTGAACGAGTAAGCATCACGAGCGAAGAAGCCAGCGGTATCCATGGAGTGAGCCAGGGGCATGACACCAGTAAGGTCGATTGCACCAAGGGTAGGACGGATGCTGTCAACTCTTGAGCAAACGACATTCTCAGTCCCAGCCTTGACACTCACCCGTATAGACCTTGGACGCCAGCGGGGTTACGGATGGACCCACCAGTATCGGAGCCGATAGCGTGGTCGAGCCAAGAGTACGCGCCCATACCAGCACCAGAACCCGAGCTGCTGGAGCTGGGATCCTGGTAGCCATCACCGCGAGGGTTGAAAGGAGAGATTTGATCAACCCAGTCAGCAGTGGCCGTCTCACCGTTGGCAAACTGAGAAGTCTTCGTCTTGCCGACGATGATGGCACCCTGATCGATGAGCCTCTGAACAGGGTTGGAGTTGTTGCTGCGAGGAGGATAAAGCTCCCAGCTGCCATGGTTTTAGCATCTCATCCATGCTGAGAAAAAAAAACCAGAAGATGACTCACAACGCACGGTTTCCGCAACCAGTCTTAATACCGGCGACGTCATAAATGTCCTTAACGCCGATACGGACACCCGTAAGAGGGCGCTCCGGGGTAGTCTGGTTGATGTAGTAGACACGCGACGGGACAGGAATGGCCAACGTCTCGAAACCCTGAAACTGTGTCAGCAAACCAACCAACGAAAGGCAGATGAAGCCTTGTGCATACAGGAAGCTCCACGGAGGCAACAGAGTACGTCTGGCTGTCAGCGCTGGCCACCAGCGGTGTCGTGAAGGCTTGCTGGGTATCGCGGTACAGAAGGTAGACCTTGGCAAGAACAGCCTTACCGTCCTCGATGGACGCGATGTAAGGTCCAGCCGGAACAGATGAGCCGCTCAAGTAAGCGACATTGGCGGTGCTCCTCAGACCTTCAAGATATGCACCTGAGGAGAAGATGACTGAGGTGGAGTACTTGGACTGCAGGCAGCTGAAGTCATCTGGCGAGATGGAATCGGCAGACTGGAGGTAAATTCCTATCTCCGGAGTGAGTTCCCCACATGTCATACATGAGCAGCACATACCGGAAGCGAACCAGGGATCAAAGACATCATCTTGGGCGAGATACTCATTAATGAGAGCCTCGACTGCATTGCAGCTGGCAGCGCCCTTGACATCGACGACCGTGACTGGGAAGTATGGCTCGAAAGTGCCGAACGGACCCGAGGAAACCGACAGTTCATACGCCGTAAACAGAGGTACGTAGTAGCTCTTGTCATCAATCGAGAATCCAAGAGAAGGTTCATTGCTCGTCGCAACACTCCACCGACGCTGGAAAGTCGAGACCTTCGCGCTAGCAGACGCGAACAGAGCCGCAAGGACTACCAATGATAGGGACGCCAAGGGTGCCATGCTTCGAAGACAGGTGGACAGCGTGCCTTACAGTACCATTCCCGACAGCGGGCAGTTTATATATGCCGCAGACGACTCGCATGAATGCTGGCGTGGTGAGCATTGGGGTTCGTCCCAATTTCCCATAGAATTGTCATCCCAAGACTTCCTGCGATCCAAGAGACGTGTGGAGTGTATTGATGATCCAGTGCCGTGAGCATCGCTGTCGCCATCATCTTGTCCTTACGAAATCAGGTACAGTTGAGCCGGGGTTGGCAGGAAGTTCGAATTCAACAGCGTGCACCAGTGTCTGACACGCGATAAGAGTTAAATGAAGTTGAGTGTCTCAGATAAGGGTGAGAGGCATGTGGCAGTGTTCGATTATGTTTGTTCACATTCAACGACTCACTTTTTTTACAGGGTGGCTTCAATGGCTTCAACGTTCCGAACGCTCCCATGTCTTGCTTACTGATCGTGTCTGAGACGGAGTAACAAGCGGCTTTCAGTTCTGACCGGCCTGGCCTGCCGTGACTTACTTTCCATATGAAGTAAGGCGTTTAGCCTCATTGGGATCTCGGCATCCCTTTCGGTCTCTATTCAATCGGAACATCTCGCAAAATTGTTGGACCGGGAGAGATCGCAGCTTCTCGGAGCAAATTCCAAGAGTGTGAGCATCTCCGGCTTCGGTCGACCATGCGCGGTCGATGACTGATCTCGCCGTTGCGCTATCGGCCGCAACGCCAGTCGGAGGCGTCCTCGGCCATCAAATTGATCATTGAAGACATGGCGCTGAACTGGCTCAGCACTATCAATACTGCAAGGTAAAGCCCGCCAGAAATCGTGTACAGTCGACTCTGTCTTCCTGCATACGCTCCGTCACGACATTTTCCATGCATGAATGGAGAGTATGCATAAGGCGCGAGGCAGCGGAGGCAGATATTTGTATCCGAATTCCTTAATTAGGGAGTTTGCCTCACGTGATCATGAAGATTGGCAGGCGGATGCCCGAAATTTCATATTTCGGAAGCGGATTATCTCTTCATAACTGCATATTGGGTGAAACGAGGACCCAATCCGTATGCAGTTATGCAGTATGCAAGCGGGCATAAATCGCACCAAACCGACGCGGGAAGCCAGATCCCTATGCATGAATAGAGGTTACTGTACCCGCATGCGTAGATGCGCTGCGTCACCGGTCACCAGCACCTTTCGCCGCGCACTTTTTCCTTGGTCACCAGGATCTGCCGGACGCGCGCACACAACCAGACCAATCAAAAAGAAGCACGGAGATAATTGAATCTCCGACAAGAGCCTTGGCGCCTAAATCAACGCTCAGCTCGCAGAGTGCTGTCTTTGTTCAACAGAAAATCCCCAAACCAGTGGTTCGAGATGGACACTATGAGACTGCCCATCAGTGACCTCCCCTATTTCAAAGTTCTTGTACCGTGCATCAGGGCAATGTCACCGGTGCTCTGCAGATTCGCGCACTTAATCCACTTAATGTTTGCATCCGCGGAGGTATTTCCTAATTTGGACGCGCGCATCTACGCATGCGGGTACAGTATGCATGAATACAACATGCATAAAGACAGAGTCGACTGTAGTTGGATGTTCCGGAGCGGCACGGCAAGGGTCTGCAAAATAGACTTGCACCGAAGTCACACGGGTCAAATGATCCTGTACAATCCCTACGGGTGAAGCGTGCTGATTGGCTGGGTTACGAGTTGCTTTAGCCACTACTACGGGTTCACGATACAATATAATACACATAATACTGACAAGGAGAGAGGTGAACAACCAGACACCTCAGCCCACCACTCCGGCGACTATCACATAATGATACAGTCGGGCCCTGAAGAGGTGTGTTCAAGGATGAACTGACCCGTCACAGTTATACTACCATCCGGCGTGATATAAGGGGAGTCCCTGTGGATTTGAGTTAGATTTGGCAGTAGCCGCTACTGTTGAGACGACGCACTCAAATTCCAAGCCAGACCCTCGAGACAATGAATCTAGTCGGACGACAATCTTATCGACCGATTCGGTGTCTGAATAATCCTTTGGGCTCAGCTTCGCTTTTCTCTTCAGATGCAAGGGTATCTCGAGGGGCTCCGACCCTGGGCGCGATCGCTGTGCTGCTGGTTGTATCTCGATCTGAGCAGAAACAAAGGTACGTTCGCTACCCTTGAGCAGACGCAGCACGGCGCACCACGCCCCCGGCTGTATGTTGTTCACAACGTCGTACTCTGGCGCGACGGAAAACTCAAGCCTCCATCCACGCCCTATGCGTTGTCAGTAAGCTTGCATTGACGGACAAGATCTGTCGCTTACCACGAGCAATGAAGTCAACAGCCACGCCCTTTGCCACACGCATTCGAGATATCCAGTTCGTGATGGTGAACGAGATTGTAAACTCTCCGGCTCCTGCGTTTGGCACGTGCTCTACCAGGACGGGCTCGTTTACCGCTCCGTCTGCAATAACGGTATCGGCGAAAGTCGTTTTTGTAAATCCTGGGGACAGGCGAAGACGTTGGAAGAGTTCATTATCACTGTTTAGCATGCAAGCCTGGCATGCCTCCAGTGTGGTCCGATCGTTTAGCGGGAACGAGACCAAGAAATCGAGCACACTGTGTGCACCATCGATGCTCGAGTTATCGGGATGCTTCTTCCTTGAGCCGAGGATGGCCCAATATAGCGGTGTGTGTCCATCTATGAACGGCCGCTGGACCAGGTCTTCAAAGGAGACACCTCGTGCCCGGCAGGCGGAAAGACAGCTCTGCAGAATTGGCAAGGTGTCTGCACGAGAAGGGTCGGTAATGACATCTTTGATCTTCGAAACCGTTAGTTCCATGTCGACTTCCAAAGCGATATGTATGCTCACCAAAGACTGGACGGTCTTCTTGACCTCCGCATCCGTCCGTGCTTCAGTCCTCCAAGTCCAAAGATCCGGAATCCAGCTCGATGACTTCGATGAGGACGCTCTAGGGGAGGATGGGCCCGCGATGGCCTCGAGGGGTGGATAACGTTGCTTTTCAATAGGGAAACCTTGTGCGCTCGACGATGCCGGCCTGAAGGTTGAGCCCGCGCTTGTCGGCGTGCCTGGCACTGGTGTTCTTCGACTAGAGGAACCGACGGCCTCGGCATAGTCAGGCGGCGGCTCATTGACCTCTTCGAGATCTTTCCTGTTCATGTTGGGTATGATCTAGTCACACGAAAGAGCAGCTATATAAGAATGATGGCGCTCCCGCAAAGTTGAGTGCGCAGATTGCTGAGCGGACTGCGCGCAGTGCCGCGCGGGGTAATGGCCGCGACAAAGGGTCCAGACTGATGTCATCAACGGCACGCGTATGACATGAACAACGTGTAACGGTTGGTAACAATGGTCCATGCAATATTTATCAACAACGGGGTATCATACATGCTGAGACCAGATAGGACAGAACGAGCCTGAGACAACATATACAGATACAAGAGAGAAATGCGGCGTCACACTGCATAACTACATGATCACGCATTCCGCGTGCGTCTTGTCTAGCTTGAATTCGCCCAGAACGTGTAGGCTCCCATCTTGCGATAGGTAGGGCGAATCGCTGGACCGAAGTCAGCGTATGCGGGGTGAAAGACGCAGCAGACTCACTCGAACTCCAGGAGCTCACCCTTGGAGCCCTTCAGCTTGAACTGCAGCGTCCACCGGGTGTCCAATCTCGTGCCCTCGGTCTGGAAGGTGATGTCCAATGGAGCCTTGCGACCTCTGATGACGTCTTGCGGCACGATGCGCAGACGACCGCTCACATAGGTTGGTGGAGAGTTATCCAGGAGCTTCAGGTCTCCGAACCACTGCCCCGCTCGGAAGCCATTGGTATGCTCGTCCGCCACGCGGAAGGTAAGACTCCATGTGCGACCTGTGCCTTCTTGTCAGTACATTGCTTACCATGAACTACGGACCCTCACCTCGAGCAATGAATTCCAGCGGCACTCGTTTGGCAATTCGCATCTTGCGAAGCCAATTCTGCACCGTGAAGCTGATTCCGAACTCACCGATCGCGTCGTAGTTGACATGATTGACCTGAACGGTCTCCATACGATCTCCGCCAGCCGCGATGACATCGTTCGCATACGAGATGCTGCTCTCGAAGCCGGGTGATCTACGCAAGTCTTGGAATAGCCGATTGTCGCTGTTCACAGTGCAAGCTTGTCGAGCATCGATTCGGGTTTGTAGCATCAATGGATAGGAGACAAGAATCTCCACGACGGGGTGCATCGGAGTGACCACGTTTGTGCCGGGGAGTGGAGCGCTACTAATGATAGCCCAGTATAAGGCCGTGTGATCTTCGATAATCTTCAATTGTGCAAGTTCGGGGAATAGGATGTTCCGTATCCGGCATGCTGTGACGCAGCGCTGGAGGATATCCAGGCAGTCTGGCTGCTGCACGTCTCTGACGACATCTCTAATCTGCAATCTCTCAGCATCTTGGATCAATTCGCATTACAAGAAGACGCACCAGCATCAGCACCGTCTCCTTGACCTGCTCGTCTATCTGATTCTGCTGCTTCGCCTCCGACCGCCTCCTAACAAACCCAGGGATCCAAGGAGAGCTAGGTGACGACACCTGGCTCAGAGTCGTTAGCGCCGCCAATTTGTCGACCAGATTCTTTCTCGAGGACAGAGACAGCGAGGAGAACGTGGACGCTGCGCGCCCTTTCCCTCCATGCGACTGCGGCCGCTGACGCCGTGGGTTCGACGGACCGGCATGGTTCCGCTGGGCCTCGTTGTAGCTCGGGAGCCCGTCCTCGGACGACGATGACGAGCCGGGTGAGGAGGGCAGCGGCTTTTCGATCTGCTTGACGTCGTCGGTGATGATCATGGTGCTAATGACTCGGGAGAGGGGGGGAGAGAGCTGACACCAGCAGTCAAATACCACATCACACTGGGGACTACGCGCCGAGCCTGCAAACCCGGAGTGGCGAGCCCGGCGCTTCCTGAACCACGCCGCAGCCAGACGTTCCTGACCAACACAGCTTTCTTACGGGCATCGAGGCCGTGGATATGCTGCGTCTTAAGGACAGCTGTTTTTGACTATTTATCAAGCTGCGCCCCGGTCGTGGGCGATGTGGAGGATGCCTTGACCGCAGCAACTTGTACCAGAACTTTACTGCGAGAAACATGCTCAATTGAAGCTGCTGCGTCGTGCGCCACATCCTTCTGACACGTTATGAACGGGTTATCATGAATGTGGGGAAGCCCTGATGATGAAACAGACATCCGTTTTTTGGAACGGCCGCTGAAATTCAAGTGTTGGCGTCTTAAACAGCATCGCCGCACTGTTCTGGCCGAAAGCTCGTCAATCAGAGTGCTGAGCCTTTTGGCACGCGTTGTAGCTTCCTCAAGTATACGTACGGTTGGCAATTACCGAACCGGTTCCAACCCGCTTGTGACTCGTGAAAGAGTTGGAATTGTTGTACGGCTGTACGGCGCAAGAAGAGGCTCCGCGACAATGGCAAAGAAGGCACAGATGATGGTGCCACCTCAGGGCCGGCGGTTCACCGCAGAACCCGACGAAACGACGAGCGATCCCGAGCGCGAGCTGGGTACGTAATGCTGTCTATAATCGATGGTGAATTGCATGTAAAAGGAGTTTGATCTTGCAAACTTTGGGCTCGGACTACGTGGACTGTGAGCGCGGCGTGCTTGGATGGTCTGCTGGCACCTCGTGTCCGGTGCCCGAGCGCGCTGCCGCCGGTGTACTCCTGAGCGAAGGAGAATAGCGTACGGATCGAGTCTCAGAGTGGATTTGAAACGAATGCACCTTAGACAGAGGCGAGGATCGGACGACTGCCCCTGAGCAACCTTGTGAAGTGTAGTCATGGGTCCATCAAGGGACGCATGATAGGCACCGGCGAACTCGATAACGAGAGCGAAGGCACCACCAGCAGATGGGGAGCGACGCAGGCAGGTTTCCAGCAACAGACGGGAAGCTCGGCGCTCTTATATATTGTGAAACGAACTGGAACGTAAGCTTGGCTCGTGCTTCCCTTATCGTCATGCGCTGTGGTCCGATGAAGCATTTCGTATCCAGCGTGGCGGCAAGCTAAAATCTTCACGGGCGCGATCCGGCACGACAATTCCCGCGGAGGAAGGCGGGGTTAGGGGTAAATTGTATGTGAGCTGTGTATAGGATTCACGATAGAGTGACTGAAGAAAGTAGAAAGATTGAGATATAGTACCACACATAGTCTAGCGTCCCGGCGCTGCGGCTGGAACACGTTTGTCAGCCGCAAGCGAACCAGGGAGGGTGCGGAGATAATCCGGTAAACGAACAGAATAGGGGTGTCGCGCATGGCGGTAAATAGAAGAGGAGCCATCTGATGACGAGGAAGGGCGGAAGGGGAACGCGCCTCATGGCGTAGGGAGGTGCCGGGTAGATGCGAGAGGGAGTCAAACAGGGAAGCGATTTGTGTGGTCGAAAGGTGGTGGGAAAAGCGGGGGAGAAGCACAGCCGTAAGGATTGTCGCAAACAAATTACATTGGAGGTCTTTGTAGGCGCACGATGTTGCGGCTGTATAACCATGACATTGAAAGAGTTTGAGGTCAGGGACTGTCGGAATGGAAGGAAAGAAGGGGACCGAGCGGAGGCATGCAAAATGCGGCGCGCCTTCCGACCAAAATGAGGGTAGGGCTCGCCCAATAGGCCCATGCTCGCGCCCCGGGGAAAGGGAAGGAGGAGGCGTGTGAGAATCGGCCAAAGATGTCTGGTCTTACTTTCGTCTCCCTCATTTCCACACTCTCCCACCAAACGGACATTGTAGGCGCCCCTTCATCCACTCCCTAGACGCCGCATTCTCCCCCATACCCACCCCTTCCCACAAAGACGACCGTCTCCCCATCGCCTGCGTGCAGACATGGACGCACTACACATATCCACCCAACGGTCCCTCCGCCCTCCAGCACTATACATCCCTTCTAGCCTCTCCCCCTCCTCATCCACATCCTCAGCAATGCCATCCCCCGCAACCCCGCTATTCCCTCCTCCAAGCGTACCGCTCCCACCCCTCCCAAACACACCGTCGTCACTTACGTCTGAAGATGTCAGCATCCTCTTCAGGCAGTCCATCCCCCATATCCAGCGCAGGCAGAAACAAGTCTCCGTCTCCGCACGCAACTCGCTCGCATCCCTTCGCCCACCCTCGCCCCCGTCCGTGCTGTACCCGGCTTCCTCAATAACGAGACTGCTGGAGGACGAGGCGGAGCAAGAGTTCGAGCTGGAGAAGCTGCTGGGAGGACCGTGGCCTGTTCCCCCAAACAGCGCAGAGCCCACAGCCAAGCTGCTCAAGGGAGGCTTTCATACCATCCCGGAGGAGAGCGAATACGAGAGTGAAACGGAAAAGGAGAAGAGCGAGGAGAAAAGCAAGAAGCTGCCATTGTCTCACCTCCCGTCCCCTATGGCCACCCCCATTGTGCCGCCGCTAACACCGCGTGCAGCACCGAGACAGCTCCAGTTGCTTTTGCCGAAGTCTGCACCGCCGACTCTTTCCAAGGCGAGTAGGTCGCATGCAAGAGAAGCACTTCTGGCAATGGACGAAGATTCGAGTCTTCCTTACATGTCATCGTCATCTTCAAGCCGTATGCAAATGCCGGAACCGACTTCTCGTTCAAAGCCACAAGAGTCGACTACTCGTGCAACTCTAGCAGAGTTGAGCTCTCGTGCAAGGGTAGCAGATTCGACCTCTCGTTCACAACCAGCAGCTCCAGCTGCGCGATCCAGAACGGCAGAGCCTACTTCTCGTCCAAAGGCGGTGGACGCCTCGGTCCGTCCACCATTGCCAGACACTTCAAATCGCGACTATATGCCGGCCCCTTCGCCCCGCCCGCAACTTCCGCAGCCCTCCAGTCGCATCCAGGTGTTGCAACCGACTGGGCCGGCGCGACCTGAGCTCACGCTGGCAACACCCGACGCGACTCCAGTCTTACCGTCTACACCGCCGGAAGAGGTGGAGCCGCGGGCGTCGTCGCCGGACATTTCTACCATTCTGGCTAGGACACCGAAGCCTTCACGGAGGGCGTCGTCCAAGACACTATCATCAGGACGGTCTTCGGCTCATCGGACAGCATCGAAAGCCTCGATTCAGTCGTCCAAGAGCTCTTCCACGTATCGACCATCGCCCCATGAAGAGCGTGTGCAGAATGCAATTCAAGCTGCTGTGGAGAAGCTTGCCGCTTCACAGGAACCGGAAGACGATCAGGGACACGCGTCTGATACATCGACTTCCTCATTGGGTTTGGACACGCCATTACCTGTGCTCATGCTGAGGAGCGGAGCTTTGAAGCCGATGAGCTCCGCACTTGGGCTGAAGCAAAACGAAGCGGAGCAAGAGCGGAGACGAAAACATCGCGATAAGAAGAAGCTAAGGCAAGGTGTCGGTCTCACGACTGGCCTGGGTTGGAGTGATTCTGAAGATGACAGCGACGAGAGCGCGGGAGAGGACGTGCGTAATATGCCATCATATATGCGCGAGCCATGCTGACGCCCACCGCAGCCTGCGCCCTTGCCTGTCCTCCCTCGTCGGCGATCGGGAATGGCTTTGTCTAGGAGAAGCTCGACGTACAGCACTTCGACGACCACGTCGGCTTCTCTTCCAACTCCTACTGCTTCACCCCTCGCTTCGTCACCATTCCTCCCCCCCGCTCTGCAACAAATCAAGAATAAGCCCCTCCCTGCGCTGCCGCTCTCTGCGTCTGGTATTGGCCCCGGTCCGAGTCGCGTTCCCACTCCAAAGGCCATCAGGCGAATGCAGTCGAACGATTCACAGATGAGTGCCGCGACTGCACCGTTACCTCCACCTCCTAGCGCGAAACCACGCACGAGAACCATGAGCAATACGAGCAGCCTCTCCAATGGGTCTTCATACGCCGGTATGCAGGCCGCTTCGTCATCCTCCACCTCAGTCAACACCGCACGAGCTACAGTCACACAATCATCGAGGATGCCAATGCCATCCTCTCGGACGCCGTCTCGAGCAACATTTGCTCCGGGCCCACCGAGTTCTTTCAAACCCGACGCATACAAGGTAGAGGCATACAAGAGCGACGGCGGTTCTTCACTTCGCGCCCGTGGCACCTCGTCCGCCCGCCCATCCCTGCGTAACGTTGCCTCTTCCTCGTCGATGCGCAGTGCCGCAACAAATTCGAGCTCGCGTTCCGCCATGCCTTCCCTTGCAGGATCCAATGCCAGCACTAAATCAACCGTGTCTGCATCGACCAGCCAGATCTCGTCATCCAGCAAGATGTCCGTCATTGACGCAGCTTTATCCTCCCGCACCCCAACCAAGATTTCGTACAGCAGTGCCTCAACAGGCTTGCCCACCCCTCGTCTGCGACGAGAGCATCCGTCCGCCACGGTGGATATCCGATCTACGGTCACCGTCGGACAGCCGAAGAAATCGACTTTCCACCAGGTCTGGTCACCTCTCCATGACCCATGATCAGCGGTCGTCAACCATGTAAAATTACACCGATCGCCTCACGTCGATTTCATTTCTGTACCATATTGCACATACCTTCACACTTGACAGATAAACAGCATTCATTAATATCTTCAGGTCGCTCACATTCATTGTTTCGGATTACGGTGTTGACTGCCGCGAGTGTTGTAGAAACGATTCGAGAGAGGATTCTGCCAGTGACAGATCCGATACTTATTAGGCGCTGTATTAGTTGATGTTCTCCCGTGCGAGCTCTAGATTGCTCGTTCGCAATGGAATGTACAATATTGCAACAATTCAACCAGTTCGTTCTACCTTCTCAAAGGTTCATTCTCGTACTTGGTGTACTTTCTCGCCCCACCCTGATACCGTCCAACGTTTTTAGAGTCCTCTCACTTCACTACTGCACAAGGCGTCAACCTATGCCAAGCATGATGCACCGCTCCAAGTACGACAGACTCTGCTCTTCCAACTGCCATATGCTGTCCTCCGTGCTGTCTCAGGTCCCCATTCCTGCATGGCTTTAACCCTGCACTGTTACGAACTGGTCCGACGTTGATGCACCGCAGCCTCAAGCCTAAACCTGCCCGGGGGTATTCAACCCTAACCCCAGATACCCTAACTGTTAGGCACAACACCAGTACCCCATCTAAAGGGATTTTTCGACTTGTTACAGTTAGACTTGCACTCCTGTGTCAGGGGACGTCCCTTTTGCGACATGCCACATCCCCCAAGTCATGCTGCAACCGGCCCTAAACCAGGCCAGTGGCGCAGTTGACAACCTTGCAACAGGCATACTGCTGGGGTTGAGGCATGTGCACCGCACACCATGTGCCCGGCAAGAGAACCACAGGGACGACATGCTCCGGCAGGGCCCTGCCGACCACTGCAACAGGACCCCATGGCACGACAGGGTGACAGCAACCCTCGACAGGGTGACAGCAACCCTCGACAAAGACTGTCGCAGGTCCGACAGACCGACAGCAAGATGCAGCAACATACACCAGGACTTGGTGCATGCAGCCGCGGTCGGCAGACAAGTGGCACCAGCGCTTGTCATGCGACATGATCTAAGTACCTTTGCTGCACAGGTTAGGGTCAGGGCTAGCTATATAGTGAGAGCTATGTTATATTCACACCGAACTGCGTGTCTATAGATGTATAATAACCGTTGCATGCGATAATAAGGATGCTATATCCTTCAGGTAATAGGTGTTTGAACAATTTCCAGAAATTGTTTAAACTGGCCTAGGACCCTTATGCCATCCTATAGCACTTTATGAGTGGGTGGCCATAGGGGTTAGCCATAGGTCCATTGCCAGTG